>BOPN01000388.1:416932-426932 GCA_017312705.2 Penaeus japonicus
TTGCCAGGAGGCGTTCGAGTGTGATTGATGAATTGACAGGATGACTCAGCTGGAATTAGGGATAAAAGTACGAAGCATGACAGGTGACAGAGATGGAACGCGAGTGCGTGAGTGCGTGCGATCTCGTGGTAGGATCTGTCATGTCGGGCGAGCCAGAGCAAAGCGAGGTGAGTCCAGCACGTCAAATGCATGTCCGAGACAACACCGTGGAACCCCCGCACTTGCGCCCCTCCCACGCACTCCCGTAGAGGAAAGTAAGTACAAAAGCACACAAAACCCTGTGAGTCCGTGAGTCAGCCATGAGTAACCTCCCGGCCCGTGTGCAGGGTCCTTAACCTGACTCGACAGAGCTGGGGTTCGCCTCCGCAGCCCCTGATGGACCCCAGCTTCCCCCGGCCGCCGGGCCCCTACGCCGACCAGGTAAAGGAGAGTCGCTCGCACGCCGGCCCGACCAGCCCCGACCCGGACCCGGGGGGCACCGCCCTCGGGCCCGCCCCCAAGCTCGCTGCCACCCACCTGGCACCGCTTCCCCAACCAACTGACGGTGGCGGTGCCGGGGATGACGATGATGACGATGATCGAGGCGTGAGCCCGGCCCGCCCTCACCCGTTCCAATCCAGTCCGCCCATCAGCGGCCCGTCCAGCCCTGACGGCCCGGGTGGAGGCAAGGGGGGGGAGCCCGAGCCCCCCAAGCCGGGGGGGCCGCGCGCCCTTCCCCGCCGCGGCCTCAAGTCTCGCCTCCTGAGGATCAAAACCAACGCCGGGTTAGTCCGCCCCGCCAGACCTGCCCCGCCCCGCGCTCTTAAACCCGTAGTCCCGAATGACGAAGTGAGGCTGCTCGGCTGCGATAGACCAGCGCTGCGCCCGGGGGGAGACAGGGGGAGGCAGGGGTGACAGGGGAGGGGGAGAGATTCCTGCAGTGCATGCACGGGAATCATTCCCCTCCCGTTGACAATTGGCATTTCATATTACCTTACCCCTGTTCAGAGTCAAGACATTATAGAGAAGCTTTCGGGTTCAATCACACGATGACCCATACAGTCGCATTGCCATAAATTTAATTACTGCAGTTTAAGGCATGTGAAGTACCTTCGATTTTTTAATTAGCTATATGAATCCAACTATAAATACACGAAGACAAAAGTTTTCTACACACGTATATCTATATATATAGTAGATGAATAAATCGATAAAGATATAGATAGATAGATAGATAGATAGATACACAGACAAATACAAACACAATAATGATTAACCATCAAAGATATCCTCACAAAACAAAATTGAAAGTAACGAATAGATTGAAAATATTTAAACATATTAACACAGATTATAAACCAGTATGAGCATTTTATAATAAATATTTTTTCTCACTCAGTGAAGATAACGTAAAGCCTCATATGAAGCCTAATATCATCGTACTATAAAGTGCTTGAAATATATAGCTTTCCTCTGTTAAATGAGTGACAATTCTTTGCGGAAATTGCGAACAGACAGCCATTGTTGTGCGCTGACATTTAGAATGTTGTTCTAGAAGTAATGAGGATGATAGCGATAGTGGTAATATGAATCATAATCGTAAAGACTATTATGAGAATAAATCAAAAGTTGATAAAGCGCAAAGTAATGATGATAATGAAGGGCATGATACTGAATTATGAATCATTAGCATGGTATTGGTAACGATACTTGGAATGAAAATGATGATTATGATAATAATGACAATAATAGTTATGATGATGACAATTATCATTATGATTTGTTACTATTATTACCTTTATCATTATTATTATTATCATTATCATTGTCATTATTATTATTATTATTATTATTATTATTATTATTATTATTATTATTATCATCATTTTTATCATTATTATCATCATCCTTATTATTACTTTTACTATCATTATAATCATTAACATTGTTATCATTGTTACTATTATCATAAGTATGATGATCATCAACATTATTATGTTTATGATAATGATGTTAATAGCAATAATGATAATAATAATGGTAGTGATGACAATTGCAATTGTATTGATACTGATTAGCTAATTATGATTTAAAGTATCTTATGATAGAATAAGTGAAAAGATAAAAATAGTGATGATGATGACTTAAAAAGATATGAAAATAGTATTACTAGTAATGATACAAAAATAGGAATTATAGTTTTGACAATAGTGGTAGTGTTCACAATAATAATGATGATAATGATAATATTGATGACTATGGCAGTGACAGTATAATGATGATGATAGTAATGATGACAATAATGATAATTATTATTATGATATTACTTATACTAATGCTAATATTAAAGATGATGATAGTAATAATGATAATTATGAAAAAAATGATAAAAATAATTACAATGATAATGATATGGATAGAGACAATAGTACAAACAACAGTGATAATGATAGCAATGACAATGATACTGATGATAATAGTAATAATAACGATAATAACAGGAACTATAACACCCACCACAAAACAAATAAACACCAACCCAAGAATCACTATAGTCATCACCACTCTCACCATATCCATCACACATTTGCTTTTCCATTACCAACATGCTAGTAAATATTAACCACTATTTACTATGAACTTACAATGACACGTATTTCTTCTCACTACTAGAAGGCTATAATGAGGTTATATACCATCGCTGTCATAATGAAATTCAGTGTCCAATTAATGTGAATTATGAATGATATCATTAGGAATCGGTAGCTTTTAAGTGATCAATTTGATTTTCATGGCTATGTTAATCACCATGGTTCATTCTCTCTCTCTTTTTTTTCACTTTGGTTTATTCGATAAACTCCCTTTGGCTTTACCCTTTAAAATGGTCTAACATGTTTTAAATATGTAGTTTAGAAATACCCTTTACCCTCATTAAAGCAAAAAAAAAAGAAATCAAAATTCCGATTTGCGCTTTGAAAGAGTTTTACTCAAGCCCACCTTTTCAAGAATCAAATACGATTTCTTTGCTACACCGTCACACGAAATATATATACATCTCTCATCCATTCAGTATTAAACACAAGTTTGTTTTTTTACATCAGTCTACCATTTAATTCAAAACTTAAACTAGCCAATAGCTTGGATAACAATGACACAAAATAATGATAGATGTTACGGAATGGTTATGATTTTAATGGAGCTCTTTTTACGTGGCATTCCGTAGAGAATACACAAAGCCACCACGTGGAATAATATCAACAGCCCTCATTATCTGACTGCCAGATACCAATTCAGTTCACGCTCTCATTAGCATACACATAGACTAATTAAGGGGGACATAGATATAGGAACACACGCCTGCACATACACTTACGTTCATACGCGACGTATATTAGAGCACACAGCTGTATAGACATAATGCATATTAAAGCACACGTCTGTACAAGAGGGCCAATGCACACTAGAACACATGTCTGTACGCATATATATATATATAATATATATATATATATATATATATATATATATATATATATATATATATATATATATATATATATTTATATATATATATATATACATATATATATATTTATATATATATATATATATATATATATATATATATATATATATATATATATATATATAATATACATATACATATACATATACATATACATATACATATACATATACATATATATATGAATATATATATATATATATATATATATATATATATATATATATATATATATATATATATGTATGTACATATATATATATATATATATATATATATATATATATATATATATATATATATATATATATATATGTACGTATATATGATATATGGGTATATATAAGTGTGTGTGTATATATATATATATATATATATATATATATATATATATATATATATATATATATATATAATTCTCTATCAAGAAGGAATCCCAAAAGCTTTTTTTTCTCGATCTCCAACTCAAGGTTTCTCCATAAATCTGTCACTTCTCCTGGGGATCATTTCCTCTCGCTCTCCACCTATGGTCTATCCGAGGTCTATCCAGTCGTTGCTGACTCACTTCTGGCTTTTATCCGGCGGACTTTGTAGTAAAACTCACATCCGATCACTCTCGTATTCTGGCTTATCACATTGCTTTGATTAATTTTGTTATCCAACTCAAGATCAGGTCCAACAGTAACTGAAGAGCGGGCTGTCCCTACATTCGATATTTAAATATATGTATTACCTGCATATATCAGTTTTTGCTTACCTCATTTGGTTTTTCTCGTGAGACTTAGAGACTACATCAACGAAAAGCATTTCTCAGTTTATCTTCATTTATGTTTCATAATAATAATAATGATCATAAAATAAAGAATATTTGGGCCGGGCTCTACAATAAATAGATATATACTGTATATCCGTGAAGATATATACATATTTTTTCTTCTTCATCATTTCTTGTTTTTATTTGAATGCGTATAGACGGGAGAAAGTAAACAAAACTAAGAAAAAGTTTTAACCCCGCAGTCAAAAGCGTTTACTCGGGGATGAAGCCGGAGTTTCATATTCACCCGCAGTTTTCGAACGATCCTTTTTTGTTTTTTGTTTTTCTTGCGGAGAAATGCAAAGGGCAGGCCCGTCTCTTTCACGTCATACATAGGAGAATAATGATAAAAGAAGCTTTGTTCTAGACATGTATTTTGTATATGGTATTTGTATATATATGTATATTTTTCTTTCTTTTTTTTTATAAATATGTTATTTACCTTAAAAAGCCAAGTTCGAAAACTACGGGTTTATATGCCGGGGCCCCATACCCCCCCAACCCCTCCAAGGTTCTTCATCTATCTGTATCAATGCTTCAGTTTATGACAATTACTGGACGTCTTTTTCTAAAAATCGATGGATTGTTTTGCTCTTTTTCTTTTTTTCTTTTTTTTGGCAATCAAGCTGCCTCAAGAAGTATCTTGAACAAGACTTCATTTTCATATATATATGTATTTTTTTCAATATAATTTCGATGCGGCGTTCCGGAATGTTATCATAAAGGAATAGATAACTTTTTTCTTTCCTTTTTTTGTCGATTCTTGTTTCTCTTTGCTTCATCACCATGAAGTTCATTCCATAACAGATCCTCTTTTTTTTTCTTTTCAGATATATTTTTACCATAGTTAGCTACCTGATAGGAGTCTTCATCTTCGCTACTATAGTCGGTGAGTATATAGTCTATAAAAAATACTTTGGATCATTTTATGTCTGGTAAGTACAAAAAATTAACGAGGTACGATATACAACCATTAACTAATCCATAAGGTTTCATTTTGACTCATTGTGTGGTTGAATATATATGCATGCTTATCGTTCATTCGTTCGTTTAACTTCAACTGGGATATACTAAATTTCTTTTTTTTTCTCTCAATTTCTCTCCTTTTCTTTTTTCTTTTCTTTTTTTCTTTTTCTTTTCCTTTTTTTGGGTGAATTTCGTGTTTCTTTCTTTAGTCATTCGCTCAATCCACTCCTTTTCGCCTCCACTTTCCTCTGTGGAAAAAGTAGGCGAGAGAAATAGGATTTTTCGTATCAAAATGATTCGTTGAGATTTTGAGTTGGGGAAATACCTTTTATTCAGTACTGGTGCGAAGGCCTTGGTAACTCTGGTACCTCCTTCGCCAACTTGAGAAAATGTCCGTTGGGTGGGACAGGGTCATCTGCCATTCTCTTGTAGGTTGTTTAAATCGGTCTGATCATAGGTAAAGTGTGTGTGTGTGTGTGTGTGTGTGTGTGTGTGTGTGTGTGTGTGTGTGTGTGTGTGTGTGTGTGTGTGTGTGTGTGTGTGTGTGTGTGTGTGTGTATATGATCACATTCACATCATAAATCTGCTTAATTGACTCGATCATTATCATATATTATAATATTTCGCCATCTCACTATCGTTCATTTTCATGACATTAGAATTCTATCATCTTTACAAGAGTATTATAAACAGCATCATCAGGATTTGCATTTCACTAACTTTAAAGTCATTACGATAATTAGTATAATTATCAAAATCGTCCTTAACTTAATTTACGAAAGTTAAATCGTCTTCTTGTTTTCCCTTCGAATTCCAAACCCTTTTCCCTCTCCATTTTCCAGGTCCCTGTCTTTCCGTGAGAATAAATGATATATGTAATGATGATATTAATGACAGTAAAAGGATGAAAAAAATAATTATAACAATAATGGTAGTGATGATAATAATGATGATATTAGTTATGAAAATAGGAAATAAAGGGAATTTGCTCAAGTTTTCTTTGATACTGAAAAAAAGAAAAAAAATACGCATGTTGGTTTAAGGAATTTCCCTGAATACTAATTGTATCAAATAGTAAGATTTACTGATTTGACGTTACCGCAAAAAAGTTGATAAGTAAATTATTTTAATAATACGAAAATAGACAAGGTAATATTATGTAGGATGTTCCTTTATAAAAGCAAAGTTTACTGATTAAAGGCCTGAAGCTGATCGGTTCAAATCAAAATAGGAAAAAAAAGTCTCTCTCTCTCTCTCTCTCTCTCTCTCTCTCTCTCTCTCTCTCTCTCTCTCTCTCTCTCTCTCTCTCTCTCTCTCTCTCTCCTCTCTCTCTCTCTCTCTTCCTCTCTCTCTCTCTCTCTCTCTTTCACAAAATCGTATTTGTGGAGACTAAAATGGACGTCTTTGCTCTCGAACATTTGCTCTGTAAAAACTCGAAAAGTCTATGATTAGTTATTCTCATTCTCATTTGTTGTTCATATGTTGCTGTTGTTGATGATGTTGCTACTTCTGTTGTTGCTATCATTATCACTGAGAATATCACTATCACTAGCATTAAAGGTAGAATTAATTCACTTAATATCATCCTTGTTGTTTTCATCATTTACGACATTCATCAATTTTTGTCATCATCATTAATGGTATCTTGGTAGATGCTGTCGTCGTTATTATTAGTTTGATCATTACTTTGTCATCACCATTATCCTCATTATCATCACCCTGTTCTTGATATCTAAAAACATTATCATCATCACTGTTGGTGTTGTTATCATCTTTATTATCCTTATTACTGTTACCATTATTATTAATATCATCATCAGCATTATTTTCATTATTATTACCATTATCTCTGGTTTTAACATTTTCCTTATTTACCCTTTTACTGTTTTTTTCTGTTATCATATTCTGATCAATTTCTTTTATTGAATCTTACCATTATTATCTATTATAAAAATAGTTCAAACATCTTCATCACCATTAACAACATTCCTATTAACCATTGTTATTATTAATCAGATCATTATTACTTATTCATTAATCCCTTTTAAGAGAATCTGACCCTCAATTATAGATTCCAAGGGAACGCGTCTGATTTTCTTTTGTATCTCGTCTTGCAGGTCAAGTAGGCAACGTTATAACGAATCGCAATGCAAACAGATTGGAGTTCGAGAGATTATTGGTAAGTTCTTTGCAACTGACTAATTAGTAGTTTTTTTTATTTATTTTTTTTTTTTTTTTTTTTTTTTTTTATCTTTTTCTTTCTTCACTTTTCTTTACGCAAGAACTAATGAAAGATACATAGGCTTGTGGGAGATTTTCTTTTCCCTCTATTTGATTATTCCTCCTTTCTATTTCTTAATTTTCTTCTTCCTTATTTTGTCTCTTTCTTCTTTCCTTCGTCAGATATTTTTTTCTTTTAGCTTAATAGATACATTCAAAGAACTACACACACACACACGCACACACACACACACACACACACACACACACACACACACACGCACACACACACACACACACACACACACACACACACACACACACACACACACACACACGCACACACACACACACACACACACACACACACACACACACACACACACACACACACACACACGCACACACACACACACACACACACACACACACACACACACACACACACGCACACACACACACACACACACACACACGCACACACACACACACACACACACACACACACACACACACACACACACACACACACACACACACACACACACACACACACACACACACACACACATATATATATATATATATATATATATATATATATATATCCTCTCCTCTCTCTCCTTTCCTCTCCGCTCCTCTTCTCTTCCCTCCTTTACCTTTATATTCAAACATTTCCAACTCTTAATTATGAATGTATATATGCAGTGTAACGACAGATTATTATCATCATTATCATTTCATTCATTATTATGATTATTGTTATTATTTTAGCAATATCATTATTATCGTTTTTGTATTGTTAATATCATTAGCATAATCATTATTATTACAATTACTGTCATCATTGTTGTTGTTGTTATTATTATTAGTATTACAATATTACTATTACTATCAACATCATCACCACCACCTCCACCACCACCTTTATCACCACCTTTACCACCACCAATCACCATACTCATCACCACCACCACTATATTCATCACTAACAGCCTCCTTCTCCCCTCTCTCCTCCCCTCGCAACAGGACGGAGCCAAGCTGTACATGCGTCACCACAAAGTTCCAAGAGCTATGCAAAGACGGGTCCAACGATGGTACGATTATTCCTGGTCTAGGTGAGTTGCCTTCTTGCTGTCGGGAAGGGTGAGGGAGATGGATGAGGAAGGGAGGGAGAGGGGGGGAGAAGGTTGAGGGAGAAGTGGGGGGTGAAGGAGAGGGGGAGGGTAAGTTTGAGGGAGACTGGGGAGGGTAAGATGGAAGGGGAAGGGGGGCTGAGGGAGAGGGGGAGAGTAAGATTGAGGGAGAGGGGGAGGGGGTAGAGAATTGTAAAGGAGACGAAAGAAGAAAAAAAGAAAGGGAAGATTGAGGGAGAGAGGGGAGGAAAGAAAAAGGGATATGGGGAGGAAAGAAAGGGGGAGATGAGGAGGGAACAAAGAGGGAGAGGGGGAGGGAACAAAGAGAGACAGGGAGAGGGAAGAGTAAGGGAGATGGGGAGGAAAAGATGAGGCTGATGAAGAGGGAAGAGAGAGAGAATGGAGGAGGGAATAATGAAGGAAAAGGGGATGGAAGAATGAGGGCTAAAGGAGAAAATAAGAAAAGGAGTGAAAGGCAATGAAAATAGACAAAAGCAATGTTGTTGGAAAAATGGAAGTGTGCAATCAATTTATTTAAGACTTAAAAAAAATAAATAGAAAAGTAAGAGAGAAAAGAGAGAGAAAATATCTAAAGTTGAGAGAAGCAATACACTAAACCTCAAACGGTATGAGATAATAATGAAATATGATTAATGATTATAGACAAATAAATCGTAGAAGAAGGATTCGCAAGAGGTAGATAAGATCAAAACATATATATGATCGAGATAGAGGGAAGAAAAAGAATCTGGACCCTCACTTTACGACAATATGAAATCCATTGCGTCCAAGATATCACACGCTCAGAAAGCAAAGCACTTTCCGGGTGCTGGAGAAAAGGGGGGGGGGGCTGGATTGCCTGACCCTCTTTCAAGTGCTTGAAGGATCGGAGTGGAGTTTTAAACGCAATTCGGCCCTCTCTCGTGACTCTTCCAAGCGCTAAAATTGCATGCGTGCTTGCTTGCTTGCGCGTTTATTTTGTCCATTCGATACTTCAGTATTATGTGTGTTTATAATGTGCGATAACTCCGTATTATGAGATGAATTAAAACCCAGCTACAGCATTGGGGTTTTACTGATTTATTAATGCCGTGTTATTTAATTAACCATACACTTATACACTGCTGCAGCGTTTTTTATCATCATTATTATTGATAACTGGATCCTTTATAGGTCATGTTATACAATATGCAGGCTACTTTAAAAAGCAAAATAAAAACCTCGAGAACAAAGGACCTGCCCTCGTGTCCCGCCGTGCGACGCCGCCGCATCACGGACACTCGCTAGCAACGCGCGTCAGAGCACTTAACGAACCACCCTTTCCCCGAGACGAGGGAGATCGCCTCAATCTCGGCTTCA
>BOPN01000388.1:429432-431932 GCA_017312705.2 Penaeus japonicus
CCCCCTCCCCTCACCCCCCCCCCACAACAAGAACTCTTTTTCCCTAAAATGTCTCATTACTGTTATCATCCTTACCCCCCTCCCATACCCCCACAGCAACCCCTGCTCATCAAACGTCTAATTCCCTTCTCCTCATCCCCTCCCCTTCCTCCCATCCCCTCCGCTACCTTCCCCCCTTCCCCTCCTTAAACATCCCATACCTCTCCCAAACATCTCATTCCCTTCCCCCCTTCCCTCCCCCCCTTCCCTTCCCCACCACAATAACTCCACCCCCACCAACAATCTACCCACCTCCACACTCTTCCTCTCTACCACCCCTTCTCCCTTCATTTTCCCTTCTCCCCCCCTTCCTTCCATCCTTCCCCTCCGTTCCCCCCTCGTAGTAACAATCCCTCCCCCCCATCCCTACCACCCTCCACCCCAACCACCCACCCGGACCCCCACTTTCCGAAGACATATTGTACGTCGCCCCAGTTTCGTCTTGCCCTGCCTGTCTTGTGCCCCCTTTATCCCCTACCATCCACCCCCCTTTCCCCTTACCATCCACCCCCCTGTCCCCTTAACCCCCCCTCCCTTTCCTCTTTACTACGCATACCAAGAGTGTCTCGGCATGAAGGGAGGGGAGTCTGTTATTGCCTCGGCGGAGCGGGGGGAGGCTGTGAGGCGGGTTCATCGTATGTCTTCGGGCAACAGCTTTAAGACTCAAGGGGTTAGGTGGAGGAGAGAGGGAAAAGGGGAAAGGGAGAGGGAGAAGGGGAAAGGGGAGAGAGGGAAATAGGAAAGGGGAGAGGGAGAAGAGGAAAGGGGAGAGGGAGAAGAGGAAAAGGGAGAGGGAGAAGAGGAAAGGAGAGAGGGAGAGGAGGGGGAAGGAGCGGAGGAAGAGGGGAGAGGGAGAAGAGGAAAGGGGAGAGGGAGAAGAGGAATGAAGTGAGGGAGAAGAGGAAAGGGGAGAGGGAGAGGAGGAAAGGGGAGAGGGGGAGGAGGGGGAAGGAGCAGAGGAAGAGGGGAGAGGGAGAAGAGGAAAGGGGAGAGGGAAAAGAGGGGGATGAAGCGGAGGAAGAGGGGGAGGAGATAAGGAGAAGATGAAGGGGCTGGGGATGAAGATGAAAAAAGAGAGGAATTGAGAAAAGATAATGTAGAAGAAAAGGAAAAAGGGTAGAAGAAAAGATGAATAAGAAAAGAAGGAGAAAATGGAGAGGGAGAGGGGGGGAAATAGTAAAGAAAAAATAGAAAGCATAGGAAATATATGTCAAAGAAGAAGGTGAAGAAGAATAAAGAAGAAAAAAAAGATAAATAAAGGTACAAAGACATAAAAGGGTGTGTGTGCATGTGTGTATGTGAGTGTGTACATCTTCCTCTTTTATGCATTGTTTTCTAACTCTAAAGCGTATCTCTCTCCTCACTCCCTCAGGGGAAGGATACAAGGCGGCGGGGACATCAACACCGCCCTGGGCCTCCTGCCGGACAAACTCAAGACGGAGCTGGCGCTGCACGTCAACCTCCTCACACTCAAGAAGGTACTGTGCTCCGCCTCTGCTGCCTTGCCTCGCTAGGGTGCTCGGATGGGCGTCGTGTGTTCATATACGACTCTTTTTATCTACTTTATGTCTTTCTTTATGTTTATCTACCTATCTGTCTCTCTGTCTGTATATTTATTTACATATCTATCTGTGTACAATGAGGGAAACATGTGTACACGTTAATATTTCTCACAGAAGAGACCCAAACGCCCAATTACCCCACAAACAGGCAAGCAACAAAAAAAGACATCCTCTTCCCCTTTTCCTCATCCACAAACACCAACCGAAGAGCCAATCCTACAATCCTAGGAAGACGAAATATCTGATTGAAAGCGCCTTGCTTCCTGGAGCCCCGTTGTCCTGCCAATCAATACTTGGTCACTGGCCAAGTAGTACTGACGAGGGCTCGCCGGCGTCTGAAGGGGCTCGCGACGCAGGAGGAGGCCAGCGGGGTTTTCCCGGGGCCAAGGGCTCATTGGTACGCGCGTCGGGCGGCCCTGACTGGAAGGGTGGAGGGGTGGAGGGGGGGAAGGATAGAGGGGTTGAAGGGTGGAGGGGTGGAGGGGGGAAAGGGTAGAGGGGTTGAAGGGTGGAGGGGTGGAGGGGTGGAGGGGGGAAAGGGTACAGGGGTTGAAGGGTGGAGGGGTGGAGGAGTGGAAGGGGGAAAGGGTAGAGGGGTTGAAGGGTGGAGGAGTGAAGGGGTGGAGGGGGGAAAGGGTAGAGGGGTTGAAGGGTGGAGGGGTGGAGGAGTGGAAGGGTGGAGAGGTAGAGGGAGGGCTTGGGAAGGGCTAGGGGATGGGTCGGGAAGAGCTAGGGAAGGGGAGAGAGGGAACTAAGGGTAGGGAGGCAATAGAGGAAAGGGTCAGGGATCTGGAGTAGGAGGGGGATTAGAGTCAGGGTGAGTCAGGGGTCGGGGTGGGGTGGGGCCAAGCGTTCGGCGTGGGGTCTGCATGTCCCTTTTTGTCGCGGCGAAGTCATTC
>BOPN01000388.1:446932-449432 GCA_017312705.2 Penaeus japonicus
TGTCACGAGAGGATGTGCTTATGGCCATGAAGGATTACCCCGAGGCTCAGGTAGGTGTGAGGGTGAGGGTGGGGGTGAGGGTGAGGGTGAGGGCGGGGGCGCGGGTGAGGGAGGGGGTGAGGGTGGGGGTGAGGGTGAGGGTGGGGGTGGGGGCGGGGGTGAGGGTGGTGGGGGGTAGGCAATGGGGGCAAGAGGAGAGAGAGGGAGGGGGTGAGGTTAGGTGGCAGGGAGAGAGAAGGGGGTAGGAGAATAGAGGTAAGGGGAGGGAGAGAGAGAATGGATGGTAGAGAGAGGAGGGAGGAAGATACGCATATATGAAGGAGGAGGCGGAGTAGAGAGGGAGAGCAAGAGATATGAATGGAGGGAATATCAGACAGAGATAGATAGTCAGATGGAGAATGAATGAGAGTGAAAGTAGGAATTACAGTGAGAGTAAATGAGTGACAGAGTGAGAAAGTGAGACAGTGAGAGACTGAGAGAGAGAGAGAATGGTAGAGTGAAAGAGTGAGAGAGTGAGAATGTGAGACAGTGACAGACTGAGAGAGAGAGAGAGAGAGAGGAACCGACAGATAGAGAGACAGGGACAGGGGAGTGAGATCACCCTAGTCTTTGATTTGTACAACCGCAAACGCATTATTCCTATTGCCATTGTTAATCATAAAGAAATCCCCGGGAAGCGTCGCTAATACTCCCCTCTTACTCCCAGGTAATAAAGAAAATACAAAAAACACCTTCTCCGAAGAAATAGATCTAGATATGTATTAACTTGTATAATCTGTCATATCCGCCTCGGGTCATGTTATTAGTACCTCCAGTGGCTGTTGGTAGAGTCGCGTTTCGCACTGTCTCCCCTTCATCTTATTCTTATTCTTCGTTTTCTGCGTTCTTTGTTTTTTTACTTCGCTCTTCCCCATCCGTGGATTTTTTTCTTTCTTTCGTCTGTGTCCGAATTTCTTTATCCCTCTTTTTTTTCCGTTTTTTGTTCTTTTCCTGTCCCATTAGCATCTCTCCTTACCATCTTCGCATCATTACTTAACGCATCTTTATTATCTTTCCTCTTTTCTTCTTTTTTCCCTAATCTCTTTTTCTCAGCTTCCTCTTCCCTTCATCTATGCCACCCTAATTTCCCCTACCCTTTCTTTCTCTTTATATCTTATACCTTCAATTTTCGTCTTCCTCTTTTCCTACTCCGTTTTATTTCACTGTAATCGCCTCATCATCCTTCCATTTTTTCTCCGCTCTCTCTCCCTTTTCTCCCGTCTCTCTCCCTTCCTTCCTCGTGTGGGTAACGCGGTGTTTCACCTCTTGGGAAAGAGAAACCCTTAGGAAGCCCTCCCTCGAAGTACCTAGGGCAGTGGTATTCCTTTTGCGTTGATTATATTTTATTATTAGCATTGTTTGAACTTTGTATATAGATGAAAAAATACTATCACACCACTTACCTTGAAAGATATTTTCAAATTTAAAAGGAGGCGAGGGAAGTGTTCTACTAGGATTACATAACGTAATGTTGGAGAAATATTAGGATATGTGCGTAATACGACCTTCACTGTGAATATCCTTTACAAAGAGGCTCTCTTGTAGAAAAAGAAAAAAAGAAGAAAATGGTGAATACTAGTACCCTTAAAAAGGGTCCCTATAAAAAAAAATATATAAAAACTTAAAGCCTAGGGACTATCCTATCAGAGGGACTTCCTTTAGACATTTTCTTCTAGGTGCTTCCTCTAGAAACTCAATGGATTTTCCTATAGGGTCTCTCTCTGAGAACTTTTTCTTGGGACTTTCCTCTTGGAGCTCCTTCTAGGCACTCCGCCGTGGGGGAGCTGTCCCTTTATAGGCAACCTAATGTATTTGTTGTTTTCGAGAGACTTTTTAAGACGGGGTGTACGAGTGAAAGGTAAATGTACATGTTCTTTTGTGTAGTTTTAAGAGAGAGCAAATATATAATAGTATGCTTCGTATGTTGGTTTAAGGAAGGAGGCTGAACATTATGCCTCGATTTTATATTTTTCGGGCTGAGAAACAATTCAAATAATGTATGAAACTGTTTTCACTAAACTTGTGAGTTCCTTTCATAATTGCAAAGCGCTAATGGTTACTATAGCCTATTAAGTAATAAGATATACAGTTTGATTACATGTTTTCTAAATCTGTTGACTTTCATTTCCGTTATATCCAGTTTCAGCAGTTACCCCAAGCCGAAGATCTCCGCCATACGGGCAAATATAATAAGCTTCATAGGAATTAAGATTCTTCAATAGCATACAACAGACTAACCGTGCCACGCCCCTTTTCCCATCGCTTTGGCCCCCTGCAGGAGATCCTCCAGAGCCTCGGCCGCAAGCGACTGATGGAGGCCCGCCACCAAGCCTCCAAGTCGGGCTCGTCGGGATCCAGCAAGCGAGGGACGCCTTCGCCCAACAAGGAGAGCGGCCTCGAGGACAAGAACGCCAAGAAGATCGTCAGCCGCCTGCGCTCGGACGTGACCGCCATCAGGAAT
>BOPN01000388.1:454432-459432 GCA_017312705.2 Penaeus japonicus
ACGCCTTAACAAAATAATACTGTAGGTGTAATGATTACCAAGTAAAAAGTATAATGATATGAAATAGTTTAAGAGTAAGATATTTTTTTTTAAATCGAAAGTACGGCATGTTGATCTAAAAGTTAGCATAGTTGATCAAAGATGTAGAATATTCATACAAAGAAATGTTGGCTTTTGAGTGACTATACACGAAGACCACCCTCAAGCGTCTTTTTCAATTTATATCTTTTACTCTTAGCTTTGAAATATCCATATTTTTTTTTCTTCACTTTGGCACGATCTTGCCCAGACTTTCACGCAAGCTTTTCCCAGATCTGCTCGGCCATCTTCCTCAGCTTCCACCATCTCTGCTGTCAAAAGCTTGTCACCAACTTCGCTGCAAAGCCTCGGGAGAGCGGTTACTTCTCTGGTCCTCGCCTCTCCTTCGTCCCTCTCCCTTTACCTCCTCGAGTTCCTGTGCCCTCGCCTTCCCCAGGACTCGTTTACACATTTCTTTCCTCGTACGCACGCCCTTCCTTCGTCTCAGTCTCGTCTTCGCTCTTCTCCGACCCACACCTGTTGTAGTCTCTCTCACCTGGACACTGCCTCTGCTGCTGCTGCTATTACTGCTGCTGCTGCTGCTGCTCCTCTTCCTCCTCCTCCTCCTCTTACTCCTCTTCCTCCTCTTCCACCTCTTCCCCCTCCTCCTCCTTTTACTCCTCTTCCTCCTCTTCTACCTCTTCCTCCTCCTCCCCTCTCCTCCCCCCGACTTCCCCCTCCTCTCCCCTTTCATCATCATCCTCCCTTCCCTCCTCCCCTTTTTCCTGCTCCTTCTTTTCCTTTTCCTCTTCCTCTTCCTCTTCCTCTTATTCTTCCTCCTCGTCCTCTCCCCGCCCCAAACGTAAAACCACAAACCTCATCATGACTCACCACACTTCACAACAACCCTTCATCGCAGACCAGCAGACGGAATAGGGAAACTCCTTTCTTCACTCTCTTGTCCTTTTCCTTCCCTTCCCCCTTCTTCCCTGCCATCTGTTGGCCCTGTTGTCGCTTACTGTTCCTTGTTTTTCTTCAAGGGACAATGAGACCCTCGAACTGGAGCCACTAACGGCAGAACACCGTGCAAGCCTGGAGGACGAAGCCCCCGTCAAGCGTATACTGAAGTGAGTAGTGAGAGAGGTAGAGGGACTCAGTAGAGAGGGAAGCTTGGAGTGAGCTTTGCTAGGTAATGGAAGCATTGTAGTGGAGGGAGAAGGGATGGAGGAAACGGGAGGGAGAGGGGATAGAGGAAACAGGAGGGAGAGGGGATAAAGGAAAGGGGAGGGAAGGGGATGGAGGAAACAGGAGGGAGAGGGGATAAAGGAAAGGGGAGGGAGGGGGGTAAAAGAGAGAGGGAATAAGATACGGATTTTATTGCTAGATGAGGATTCAAATAAGGTAAGAAGGTAGAAAGCCAAGTACATAGGAAGTGCGATAGCAAGGTTTGGTAGTTAGTGTTGGTCACCAGTAGGAAAATAGTTTTCGGGCATTTAATAACACTTGTAAGAGAGTATGCAGTAGGGTTGGCTGTAGGACAAGGCTTCGAAATTCTGTTGGAAATCCTGTAGAGAGTGATATCAGGATGGGAAAGGTAGTTGAAGTTGATTTGCAGGAATGCGACAGAAGCTGTGACTTCAGAATGGATGTTGTGTTTGTGTGTGTTTTCGTAAGCTTCAGTATATGTTTTGTAATGCATGTGCGTGTATGTATATCTATATATGTATGTGTGTATATATATATATATATATATATATATATATATATATATATATATATATATATGTATGTATGTATGTGACATATATATGTGTGTGTGTGTGTGTGTGTGTGTGTGTGTGTACATATTCATAGAAAAATAGATATATATACATATATATATTTACATATATACATATGTATATATATATACATACATACACATATATATATATATATATATATATATATATATATATATATATATATGCATATATATGTGTGTGTGTGTATATACATATATATGTGTGTGGGGGGGGGGTGAGAGAGAGAGAGAGAGAGAGAGAGAGAGAGAGAGAGAGAGAGAGAGAGAGAGAGAGAGAGAGAGAGAGAGAGAGAGAGAGAGAGAGAGAGAGAACTTGTTTACATTTGTGTGTACGTTAAACCATGTGATCGTGTACATGTATGCCGATGGGATTATGGAAAAAACGAATAGATTGGTACGCCAAGTAGATAAGCGCGGGTAAGTATGATATGAAGTTTCTCCTACCCGAATCTATCTCTCACTTTGCCTCCATTTCCCCCATCGCCTGCGCGCTGTTGTTTATATATACTCCGTTTTCTTATCATTAGGGAGTCTCTCTTGGATTCAGGGATTAATCTATCTAAGGGTGTCTCTCTCTTATTTTTGAAGACTTTCATTTTCAGACTAACAACAGAACAACACGCTCTATGCAGCTCTTAGAACATCCACATGTCATGGAGGCTTCTAGGGTGAACGGGTGTGGAAAGAGGTGTAGTTACTTGTTCAGGGAAAAGTGACACAGTTGTTCAAGTGCTGTTCATAATGTCCTCACAGGAAATCTTTGTTGCGACTCTGTAAGCAATGATCAGTGAACCAGCTGCAAGAGAGGTTATCATATTATAAGATTTATTCAGGTCTGTATTTTTTTTTTCTTTTTTTTTCAAAGATTATGGTAATAGATGAGATGAGTATGATTATTTTTTCTTTGCTGTCGACGGATGGACTGGTGAAATCTAAACCTGCCGAGGTTTATCAGTGAATGAAATGATCCTTTACTACAAGAGGACCTAAGTTTAGCTTTATACACCGTCCATCTGCTCGTCATGCAGCAGTTGACAGATGTTTATAACTGTATTTTGATTTGACAGCTGCTTCTATACTCCATTATCCTTTGCGATAGTCGTTAGTATGGCCTAACTCTTTGTAGTTGCATTATGCCCTGCTAACAGCTTATTTGAATGGTAACCAGTAATGAGTATCATATACAGACTAATCCATATCATCCTTTATTATCAAATACACAAGATTCATCATCACATTCTTAACATTCAACATAGATGAAGTGATTAGATATTCTAGTAATGCAGAGCAGATATCAAAGCTTAACCCCCAAATGTTCAACAACAAGCAAGCACCTAATTGTAACTTACCACTTTGAGTGAAGAGACGTAGCCCAAGTAGCAGACAAGTATAAACAAACTTGCTATTATGGACAGGATCACAAACAGTTCTGCCATTAATGATTGTGGTGTTCAGAGGCCATGGATTTTTTTCCTAATCGTCAATCCGTCTTGTAACCATGGCATCTTGGTTCCATCAGACACCCAAGCCAAAAGAGACATTCAACTCGACTCGACAAGCGTGTGTCCTTCAGGTACAGAGAAGTCCCCTATCTTAGAACTACCATCAAATAGGATGTTTGTTTTTTCTTTTCCTTCATTACTCAAATTTGTTTAGTGAGATCATGATATTCTTAAGGTTTAATGATAATGTTAGTGATAATAGTAATAATGATAATAATGGTAAGGATTAACTATGTGATAATAATAATAACAATAATGATAATAAGAATAACAACATAGATGGCCATTACGACCTGCTTTCATTGAGCCCGATCAGTAACTATGGCGCCTTGGTCCCACCAGACACCCAAGTCCAAAAGAGACGATCAGCTCGAGCCAGCAAGCGGGTGTCATTCAGGTACAGAAGTCTTGCTTAGAGCTTTTAGAAGAAACTTTGAGTCTTCCTACAAATGGACCTGTTGTAGTTTCATTATTAAGATCGTTAAAAGTTTGTTATGCCGCCAGAGGGCGAGGAGAGATGTAATGTGCACTCGCTTTCAATAAGTGAAGATCAGAAATTTTTGATCTCGTTCTTGCTCAAACTTCACTAAGATCAGTCTCGACAGCTTTGCACACAACCTGGGAGCTTGATCTTACTCAAGGATAACCCAAAAAATGCCGATCTGCTGACTTTTTTTGTTTTCTAGATAATCTGAGTGCAATTACATTTCCCTCGTGTACTTCGCGGCGTAGTGAATGTCCTCACAGTTTCCTCATATATATCTCTATAAAAACATATATTTCTGCATGCTTCCCCCTTTCTCTTCACTAACAAGAACCAGGTGTTGATATCAAACTCTCTGGCCAAAGTTGTGTTAGGTAGTTGTTCATAACTTACCACGTGGATTTTTGAGTGACTGACTTACGTAAACAAGATGGAATGAATAACTAATGGATGTTCTTTCTATCTCCAATACACTTTTTTTTTTTTCTAGTCGCAATGATCTTTTATACAAGTAGCACAACGCTGATATTTCATACAAACAGCGTATGTCTAGATGGCAGATCCTTTATCCTCAGACAGAGCCGTGAGGCAAGGAACTAACTGATATGATAGATAGCCCGTCCATAGCAGAAATTTAACCATAGGATTTTACCTTGTGCCAGACGAGCTTTCCTGGGTCATATATTTAATTCTTAGTAACTTTTTACAGTGTGATTATACGGTTGGACAATGTTCAGACACGTTAGTTTCAACGGAATATTTTTGTTCTGTTTCGTTTTTCGTCCTTGTCTGTGGTTAGTATCGCGCTGCTTAACATCAGGTTTAGTTACAAGTGAAGGCGGTCCTTTCATTAATTAAACTTCGACTGTGAGGGTAAATAACCAGATACTTCCCTTTGCATTGCGGTCTCTTGATTGTTCTTTTCACCTGGCCAGTTATCGTGAAATGGCAGTGGGAGCTGAAGAAAATGGGTGGTTCACCCAAACACGAGCACTCTAGAACATACCGTATCATAGACAGAATATTGAATAGGATTACGTCTCATGTTATGCACAGTAACATCACAAAGTACTGCATTATCTCACCTCACATAAAAAAAGACATAAGCAATTATTCCCACAGGGATTCACAACAATATTCATATATGTATATCCTTTTTTTTCTGGACAACACATAACAACGAAAGTAGAAA
>BOPN01000388.1:474432-481932 GCA_017312705.2 Penaeus japonicus
TTCCTTTTCCTCTTATAAAATTAGGATACCTTCCACTTTCATCTACCCATTTCGTGATGTTGATATAGATAAAACAGACGTTTTCTGCACCATATGAGCGGGTCTATACCTGTGTCTCCCTTCTTGTCTATGCAGGAAATGATGTATGTTGTCCATTTGGTGCCACCTTAGCATGTACCTATTATGTAGCTCTGACAGTGACAAATACTATGCCTTTTTGTTACCCTTGCTTAGATTTTTAAAGTCACTTCGTTTTTCTTTTTCTTTTCCTTTTTTTTGTTACAGATTTATACAAAAAAAATAATAATTTTCATTGTGATAGCAAAAACACCCAGTGTCATTCTGTTGAATTTTTCTCATTGCTAGTCCATTATTATCTATCCGTACTGTTTTCACAATGTTCGTGTATCCCTCTTTGACCACCGGCATGTCCCGCCCCTTTCCGTGACCTCCACGTGACCTCCCCGTGTGAATCACGTGACCCAAGAAGGCGAGTGTGGGGGCTGAGCCCAGGATAGCCGAGGGCAGCCTTCAGCCCGGAGAGCTGGTCACGTGCCCCTCCATTATTAGGTCTTCCTCGTCAGATGCCAGCTCGGATGGCTCGGATGACGACGAGCCCCTCTTCATGGTAGGTCGGCCTTCGCTCCCTCTGCAAGCGCTCCGTACAAAAGGCTTTTTCTCACATGCTGCTTTATAAACTCGATGACTGAACAGATTGCTAGATGATGTATCATATCAGCATGCTTTATGTGATGACGTGTGGACGAGATGTTCGTGTATAGTAAATGTTTTTGTTTTGGGATGTGCATGATGTAAAACCTAAAAGAAAAAAAAATCATAATCGGTCAGAAAACCAGTGATCCTAAACGCATTCGATCAACAATATATCGAAAGCCTCTAATGTAAATGTACGTCTGCATATCAAGACGATAATTAGCCCCCTCAAAATGAGACATATTATTTTCCCATCTTTTACTAACTTCATTCCACATGTGAACAACCTAAACACACAGTCAGTGAGATTATATCTACTGTTTATTGTTTTAAATATTTACAGTCCCTGCATCCTGACACATAAACCAGTTTTATTTGTGCTAAGTATATTCTTCTACCTTGTTAAATTCTAAGCATCCTATTAGCTGAAGAGAACTATATAGAACTTATATCTCAAATGTAGAACAGTAGGTTAAAAATATGTTGGATTAAATACAAACAACATTTTTAATGTATCTTCTGCGTAAATCACTTAGTATTATTCCTAAGGCTAATCTTACCAATTAATTTTAGTGTTGTAGGTTTCAAAGTCTTAGAATACCAGAAAAAAAGAAAACTGTGAAATGTAACTTTCTATTTTTACTTTTCTTTACATATTTACACACAGAAAATGGGTATGTATGTATTTCTTCATGTGAGTACGAATGTTTGCGTATGGTTTGCATGTCTGTGTGTGCATATGTACTCTGCACAATGACAAGAAGTTTAATGCAAGCGATTTTACTCTTTGATTAAGACGATTCGTGCTTTAATTAAAGAATATTAAACATAAAAATGAAAATAAAATGATAATCCCCTTTACGGGAACGGGTCATGTAATTAATTTCTTTACCTGTAACATGATCTTTTCAAATCTATGTTGACTGGCTTGATGAATTTGCATTTTTTTTTTCTTTTCTTTTTTTCTTTTATGATTTCTTTTGATTCTTAGTTTTGATTCGTTCTTTGCTTGTGTTTTCTTACTTTACTTTCTTTTTTAACAAGGACCTTAATTCATTCACTTTATTTATACATAAAGAAAACTCAGTTTTCAGCTTTCGTTTGAATGTATTTAAATATAAGTCAAGCCTAAAAAACGAATTGTTATGATAATACCTTTCCCTTAAATCTTGAAGTTATTGGAGTAACATTTTTCAGCGAAATATAAGTTTGTATGATGTCTCATATTCAACTGAGACTTAGTTTTCATTACTACGTTACGAATATAATTATTTTTGTCATTATCATTAATACTATTATCATCATCATGATAATGACATGTATTTATTATTGTTTATAGTTCCTATCATCATTACTATGAAAAATTATAGATAGGGATTATGTAGATGGCCTTTTGCTTCTACTTAACAATGAAATAATCATGAAAACAACATTTATCACGATTTTGATATCGTGATATCATAGATAAATAGATAGAAATATATAGATAAAAAAACACAGAAAATAAAATGTCTATAATTTCTACAGCTTGATATCATGGATGAAGCACTAGCATGTGCTGCTAGATAAAGTATATTAGCCACTGTCCTTTATGTATATAAAGTTCAGTATTTCTCTTTTATTATAGTAGCATGGGCATGGTACGCATCATACACGGTACTCTTATTCTACCTGCATCGTCATTTGAAAGGATCCGAGATAGAACCGCAGTATAGCGAAAATATTAGCATGCAAGGTAACTGTACCGCTAGATGATTTGCAATAGGAATACAATTTGGATCTATTATACACGGCCTTCTGAAATGAATCATGAGATTCATACGAGATAATTTGTCAATAAACAGACAAACACAGTAGCTAAAAAAAATATATAGATAGATAGATAGATAGATGTAAATTAAAGAATAAAGTATGAATAGAATAGAAAAAAAAAACACAGCGATATCTTATAGAACTGAATAATACATCACAGAGGCTAATGAGTTCCCGGACCAAACACCATATAAAAAAGGACATCCTGTCGATTAACCATCCCCCCCCCCAAAAAAAAAAAAAAAAAAAAAAAAAATGTCAGAGCACGCGGGGCGAGGTTGGACGCTTGAGTAACGGAGCAAAGAGCCGCTCCGGACTAAGTGGCAACCTGAGCCCCGCCCTACGCTGAGACCAAAGGGTTCGACCGCAGAGGACAAGACGAAGTGCCAGCGGCGAGAAGGGGGGCGATGGCGACGCGGCTTCCAGACACGTGATAAGCAGGAAGAGAATGGTGGCGATGATATTAATAACAGTAATGATGATTATGTTAGTAACGCCAACAACAACATTGGGAGTGATAATCAAAGCAACTATGACAATAGTGTCGCTCTGGGTCGGGATCATTGGGGAAAGAGGAAAAAAAACTTTGTATATCTCCCAGAGTGTAATTCGCATAAGTATGTGGAGCTTTAGAGCCCTAGGGAATGAATGAGGAATAGTTAAGTACTTGAAATAATTACTTGATGCGAAATCAAGTGTTCACCTTTCAATATAAATAGATGTATAGAACGACCTCCCAGATCATTGTACGAAAGCGATCAACTTTTTGATCTGCGTGTGTGTGTGTGTATGTGTTTGTGTGTGTGTGTGTGTGTGTGTGTGTGTGTGTGTGTGTGTGTGTGTGTGTGTGTGTGTGTGTGTGTGTTAGTGCGGTTTGCATGACAACAGTACAGGCGAAGGAGACTTACCTGTTGAAATTATCCGGAAAACAATTGAAAACTGTCGAAAGCATACTCGGTACACATTATTCGGTATATAGTCTTCATATACCACTCAAGAAAATAGCCGCCATAAAAACAGATGGAGGCAGTCCCTTGCAGTTTCTATAGTTGCAGAGAGGTTGACGGTTGATACGCACAGACGTCGAGAAACCCGATGAAGACGGGACAAGGACAGCAGGCTGGCAAGAGTGCAGGTTACTTCGGAATGAACAGGCGACGTCTGATCCACGAAGAAAGATGGCCTTTTCCTCACCAGAAGCTTTTGTGCTGAACATATTCCAGGCAAATAATTGGAAACAAGTATTATAAGCATGTAAAGGATATGGGTGTCATCCAAGCAATATATATGATGAGATTTGGATGACTAACAGACAATTATATGTATACACAAACACACACACACATACACACACACACACACACACACACACACACACACACACACACATATATATATATATATATGTGTGTGTGTGTGTGTGTGTGTGTGTGTGTGTGTGTGTGTGTTTGGGTGTGTAAGGGCACTGGTAGTGTACATCATGCTACCCAAGACATTGTTCATATATTTCTTAATTCAATGCAATATCGTTGGCAGTCTGTTTTGACCTGACACGTCCGTTTCCTGTGTTCGTTTCCGCCTCGAAGCCCTAGCTTCTCTAAACAGTTGTGTTTGCTAATGGAAGCCCTTAGGCGAAGAAAGTTGACTCAGGCTCTGTACTTAAAGGACACACAAGGAACCCAGATCAGATCAGAACAGCAGATCAAGACAGAGAGGTCAGACAGACAGACTAGAGCGAATAGCTCTCACCTCTAGCCGTCGGCCAGAGTCTGGTGTATTAACAGTCCACAAAAAAGACCATGGCCCGTGAACGTCTGTCTGATTATTCCACTGGATCACAGCCAGGGCATCGGGTGCTTTACAACTGCTCCCAGTGGTGGGTTACAACTGGTAGCACCGGTGGGTGACAGTGTGTATGTGTGTGTGTGCCCACACCCACGTGTGCGCACACTTGAATTTGTAAGCGAGTGTGGTATATGCCCAACATTTTTCTGCGAAGAGGTCACGGTATGGAATGTGTGAAAGAAACTGGAAATGGAAAATGTCAAATTTGGCGATGTGATACGGCTACAGAATAGAAGTGTACAAAAGAACTAATATGAAGCAATTGCAAATGAATTCAGTACGGAGTATATGATTTCAGTTCGAAGGGCAGATAAATAGATGAAAAAATACAAACATGTCGAACAGGAAACCACGCCAGTTTGTCCCTGTAATCACAATCGCTCAGACTGAAAATATATACATCAAACACACTTTAACTGGGGACATAATTGATTAGCTCCGAGATATTAATCATTATATTTTTATCCGCTTAACATTTTCCTTTTCTTTTCCTTCCGCTCTCTTTCTTTACACTACGTGCATCTTGAAGCATTTTCTCTCAGACAACCTTGCAAGTTTTGAGTTCATAATGAACCGATGAAAGCTCCTGGTTGGTGTGCAGAACAAGCAAATGCTTATGTGTTGTGTTGTACTGTTGCTGCAGGTATCTCATGAATATTTGAAACTCTAAACACAGTCAAAGGAAAACGACAATTACTGAAAATGAGCGTGTGTATTCAAGAAAGAGAGAGAGAGAGAGAGAGAGAGAGGGAAGGAGGGAGGGGAGAGAGAGAGAGAGAGAGAGGGGGGGGGGGAGAGAGAGAGAGAAAGAGATTGTGTGTATTGGCGGGTGGGTGTGTATGATTGTGTGAGGGTGTGCATGTGTGTGTGCTCGAGCATGAAGCTGGTATACATACATTTGTTAAATGTATTACATAACTGGAACAGCGAGGCTCAATATGTGCAATTATGCGTTTGGCAATTAATATATCAAGAGTTTATCAAATCACAAAATCCTGTACAAATACTAATGTGCTCAGTAATACCCGCATCGAACTACGTAAACATTGGCATTTAAATAATCGGTACATATAGCTACAAAAGCGGACACATAATCTAATCTGCATATCAAATGACATTATAATTGCTCATTGTTGTGTGTATATTCCTTTTATATATTTACATAATATCAGTTAGCTTACAAATGTTTACCAAAAAAAGAAATTTAGCCAGTGATAAATGAAGAGAAAGAGGGGGGGGGGCGGTTGTGAACAAACGATAAATCAAAATCAGCAGTGATAAATCATCAAAAATAATACATTTCACAAATAAGCATATATATAGGCTCTAGGTGTGTGCGTGTGTGTGTGTGTGTGTGCGTGCGTATGTGCGCGCGCGCGCGTGTGTGTGTGTGTGTGTGTGTGTGTGTGTGTGTGTGTGTGTGTGTGTGTGTGTGTGTGTGTGTGTGTGTGTGTGTGTGCAATATACACTATTGAAATTTTACATCTTATTTACTTTCAGCTAATCATTATCATAAAGCTATTATAAAATCATAAACCAGTAATATAACTCTTAATTCATTCTTTCAGCACAAGTAATGTAAACAGCTAAAACAATATAAACAATTAAATGTATTGGTTACGAAATTACCTGCTTATGGGAATTTATGGGAATTCCTTCTTCTTCTCTCTCTTTTTGCCTGTCAGTTCATGTGCTAAAGTTTTCCAAGGTAAAATGATATGTATTCTGAACCATAAAGTTATTTCTATGAAATGCTTGATGTTTATGTTATTCATTTTGTTCAATTTCTGTTTATAATCAGTGTATGTATTTGTGTGTGTGTGTGTGTGTGTTTGTGTGTGTGTGTGTGTGTGTTGTGTGTGTGTGTGTGTGTGTGTGTATGTGTGTGTGTATGTGTGTGTATGTGTGTGTGTGTGTTTGTGTGTGTATTTTTTGTCAGATACATTTAAAATTTATTTGTTTTTCTCTCTTTTCTAAATGATGTCATTGGGGAAAAAATAAATAAAATGTTTAAGAGCCTGAATGTATTAACGCATTCTTCTTTTGCAGAGGTGTAACTCGATTGAGTCTATCATCCACCAGTCTCCCGAGGAGTCCCCTGACGGCGGCCACGTGCCACTCGGACCTCGACAATCATGGCCAAGGCAAGGCTCTTTGGAACAGGTCGGCCACAGAGGCCATCTCACCAAGTCCCTCGATGATCCCCGAACCCACGGACAAATTATGCTTGATATTGGATCCTCCACGGACGAGGAGCTGTACTCCTTTGAGTCGGATGAGGATCACGTGATCTATGGAGACCTTATGGGAGACCTTGAGGACAGCTTTGAGAATGATCTGTCCGGTGCTGAGGAAGAGGACATCTTCCCTGTGTTGGATGAGGAGGAAGAGGACGAGGACGAGGACGAATGCGACGTTGAACAAGGTGACAGCGGCGAGGCCGAGCTGAGCTCACAAGATTGGGAAGTACAACTACTCGCCAAACAGTTGGCGGAAGAGCAACGAGGTGTAGCGCGACTAATAGATCGAGACATTGCTGAGGGACGCCTTGACTCAGCTCTAGCAGAGCTCCATGAAGCTTTGGCATCAGATAACCTGGGACCTCTCAGTGATATTGACCTTGCGAGGTTAGAGAAAGCTGTGAGACGTGAACGCGAAAAGTTGCGTAGATATGCTCGTATGTACAGCTTGGACGAGAGGCCCGTTTTAGAGGATCAATTTACATCACTGTATCGCAGCCGATCGCAGCTGCTTCTGAACCGTAGCTCCGAGCTATGCCGCGCAGGGCCTACCGAAAGGCGACTGTCACTCCTCTTGGATCAGTTAACTAAGATGCCCCCGGCAGAGCAGTTCCTCCTGGACCGACTTGTGTACACAACTGCCCGAAGGCGAAAGCTCTCTCGTCAACGATCCCTATGCGACGAACAACTCGCTTCTTACGATACTGCCTGTACTCCAATCAGTAACAGATCAAAATTTTCTATGTCTGCTCGCCGGTCCATGAGCGTGTGCTCCCCGCCACCTGGATCAGGCCCAGCCCCCTTCAGAGAAACGACTCCCCCTTCAGCCCCCACCTCCGGCCGTGGGTCCGTGAGTGAAGGAGGTCCTCCCACGGTGTCGGCAATGCTG
>BOPN01000388.1:499432-501932 GCA_017312705.2 Penaeus japonicus
TCTTCCTCAGATGCTGGGCGTCATAAGATAAGATAAGACCCTGGAATGAGTTTAGGCCTACACGGTAGCCTCCCGGAAATGCATCGAGCGCCAGGGATCACCAACCTGAAGGATTTGGGTTAACAAATGGTATAAGGCACTGGCATGTCTCATGCTAAAACTTGCACCAAGTAACCAAGTATATATATATATATATATAAATATACATTCATATATAAATTCACATTTATGTACATACACATACACACACACACACACACACACACACACACACACACACACATTATATATACATATATATATATATATATATATATATATATATATATATATATATATATATATATATATATATATATATATTTATATATCTATATATATCTACATCAATGAAATTCAGATTTTTACCCTCCTAGAATCTGCCTATCTCCTATATATAGCCCATCTACTATATCTATAGGAAAACCAAGGAAACAGCCTAATAAATAATAAAGAATAAAAATAATGAAAATAATGAAAAAATATTAATAATGATAATAATGATGATAATTAATGATAATAATGATGATATTAAAAATAATGTTAATATTTAATAATAATAATGGCAACAATAATGATAATGATAATCATAATAACAAAAAACATACATATAATAATAACACTGATACAGATGTCTAAATATTAACTTTTGAATGTTAAGATCTTACCTTTTTTGGTAAAAAGGAAAATAAGAAAAATAGAATAAGATGAAAAAAAAAGGTAAAAATGCTAAAAAATGACCAAGATGTAGCACTGCAAAAGTTGCTATTCCCCAGGCAAAGCCAAATAGCAGACAGGTATGTATGCTGCAGATACTACACACAATCTCATTATGGCTGAGGGGATGAGGGCCTGAAAGTATAATCTCAAAATAAGACGTTGTATTCTACCAAATTGACCTCTTTTGTTGTAATTAAAGGGATAAAACTAAGTTGGACGCATTGCGGAGAGGGGGATAGATTTGCTTGCCCAATCTCCAGGATGGGTTCCATTCCAGAGTGTGGCAGATTCACGCAACATACCTTGACTTTTCCCACTTTTTATGTCAGCCATTGGAGAGCTAGAACCATTTTTGTGTTTTAATTTTTTGTATGTTTTACTTATATCTGTCATATCACAGGTTCTATCAATGCTGCAGTTGACTAAAATTGTAGTTTAGGGTCCATATCAGCTCATTATTTTCTTTATACTCGGTGTGATGAAGTATTGCTGTTTTATGGGAGGATAAAAAGCAACTTAATTTTTTCATATTTATGTACAGTCATGAACGAATACGAAACATACAACCATCCACAATAAAGTTAACATGAAGAGGTAGGGAAGAGGAAGGAAACTTGTGCTTATGACTGAGAGTGCCACAGTAAAAGACATCCCTCCTGGCACAAGGACATATTTTAGACACTGGGCATGGTTTGAGTCACCTTCTTGTTCTACCTGCATATCCTTCATCTGTGGTACATTAGAACAAGAGGTTGGCAACTTGCTATGTGCCATCGCTCTATAAACATAGTGCTTGTTAGAGACTGTGGATGGGTGCCATTCAAGGCTCTCTCTCTTACTGGTGCTAGAAGAAAGTGGTACCATCTAGGTTTTGGATGTTAAGTGAAACCCATTTTGCTTATCATTACGGCAATAAAGTAATTATGACTGCAATTGTCATCATCAGTCATTCATTATTCATGGCACAATAAAATAACAGTGATCAAAAATCCCCAAACGTTATGTACATCATGATGCCTGTCATCAGGCCAGAGCTCCTGCATCATGTATGTCATGACACCCAAGATTATAACCCAAGGTTAAGCAGATTATCTACTTCATTCACTCAAATCCACAAGTGAAACAAAATTTCATTAATAAAAAACTATTACAAATATTCATATTTCCAATTTTCAAAATTCTCATCATTATGTATTCATGATTATCAATCATTCATTTTTGACTCAGTAGTCTAGAGCTTCAGATACCTTTGATTGTGGTAATCATTTGATATTGTATGAGCATTTTAGATATTTGTAACTGGTTTCCTTTTTGGTGGGGTGGAAGCAACACAATATGCACAAGTTATTCAGGCATCATTACATTTGCTAATATCTATCATACAAAATATGG
Source organism: Penaeus japonicus (assembly GCA_017312705.2). Taxonomy (NCBI): domain Eukaryota; kingdom Metazoa; phylum Arthropoda; class Malacostraca; order Decapoda; family Penaeidae; genus Penaeus; species Penaeus japonicus. The sequence goes on from BOPN01000388.1 coordinate 501,584, forward strand.
TTAATGGTTAATAATAACAATGAACATGAAAATATAATTTTTAATAAAATATCAGCACATATAATTTCCTTTACCCCAATACAAAAAAAAGACTCTCAGTTACTGACAATAAAAGAAGACACACTTTTGTTTCTCCTATACATGGAATTTTCCCGCTCAAGAAAGGAAATTCCACCCGGCTCTGCCCTCGACGTGGTTGTCTGTTGCCTTTCGATCACTTTGTCAAAGAAGCGAGAGAGCTTGACAGCGTTGCTGGAGCCTGGGGCTAGCGAGCGCTGGTCATGACAATTCTGAAATGATGTAAAGGTTGATGGAAATAAATATAAAATGAGTCCTTTGTTTGCTGTTC
>BOPN01000388.1:506932-509432 GCA_017312705.2 Penaeus japonicus
TTCTTTGGTTGGGGAAGTATGGGTTTCTCTCAACATCTTGCATCTTATAAAACTGATATCTTTGAAACAAATTACAAATGTAAAATTTGACATGCAAAACAAGCCATTTCCATTTATCTTGACAACAAGAAAATAAGAAAAGGTACAAATTTGGTTACAAAGTGTTATGGTAATGATGTTTGTGTTAAAAATAATAAAATAACAATAACAATAATAATATTAATAATAATAATAATAATAATAATAATAATAATAATAATAATAATAATAATAATAATAATAATAATAATAATAATAATAATAATAATAATAAAGGTCCAGGGCGGAATACCTGACCTAAAGATGGTGTCTCGATAAAAATACTAGGGAAGGAAAACCTTACATAAACCCCTTGGTAGTAAGGTAAAAATGCAACCTTTTTCATATAATGAAAACCCGTAGAAACAAATCATCCTGCATCGCTCGTCGCGCGTCCCTCAGGGCCAGACTCGCCTGAGGTCGAAAAATATGCTACTGAGTCTGACTCCTCTCAAGATGATCTGCCAGGTAATCAGAACCAGGATATCCCTAACCCTGAACCGGCAGTGATTACCAACCAAAAAGCTAAAAGAAACAAATGGTCCATTGAGGATTATCGAAACGTTCTAAGAGCTTTTTTCACAGCCCAGTTAAGACCAATGGGAAATGTTACTCAGGATACTTATGAAAATTGGAGAGAAATTGTAGGTCCTGAATTTAGAACCAATATTGGTGCTGGCAAGCTCGGAAATGTACGACGTAACATTATCAACAACAAACGAGCAAGTCCGTATTGAGATTGCAAAAACAGCCTAGAGGAATTGGAATTTTTGACGATGATAATGTAGTAGAGAGAGCAGGTGAGCTGAGGGTGAACCTTGTCAATTTGAGCCCTGACCAAATCGAAAGTATAGTTAATGTAGTTAGAAATGGTGGAGACCCTTTAGCAAGAGAAGAAAACCAAAATGACGCTTACCAAGAGAGAAATAGAGAGAAAATTGAAGAAGCATATCAAAACATCATCAGAGAAATGAGTGTAGTAGATCTGACTGAGATGATCACGAGAGAGAACCTTCCAAAAATCACTCTGAACTCTAAAGCAAATGAGATGATTAGACTTTATAATGTTGCTCTAAATGAAGTCATTAAACATATAGGAAAAGATTTGAATACCATCAACAATCTTTTCTATTCTACTGCCAAAGTGATAACTTCTGAATTAGGCGTCAAAGTGAAGAAAAATTGACAATACAATACCAATAAGCCCCCAAAATGGAAGGTTAAACTTAAAAAAGAAATTGATTCTCTGCGAGCGGAAATATCAATTCTTGATGAAATGTTGAAAGGAACAAATGTGAAAACAAGAAAGGCAAAAACCATTATGAAAAAGAACAACATCACAGATGGGGCATCCCTAGAAATAGCAAAAGAAACCAACACTCAAAAGATGCAATTGAAAGCACAACGACTCAGAAGATATGATAAGAGAACAAAGTTTTATAGGCAAAACAAAATCTTCAAGACAGATGCTAAGAAATTTTATAGAGAAATAGGCAAAAATAAAATTGATATTAAGGATCCACCTGAAATGGATAAGGTAGAAGACTTTTGGAAAGATATATGGGGTAAAGAGAAGACGCTTAACGCTGAAACACCTTGGCTAGGTAGAGAAGAGGAGAGAATGAGAGAGGTTGAACAACAGAACTGGGTAGAGATAACTGTGAAAGAGCTCGAGGTTGGTTTAGGCAAATCGCATAAGTGGAAGTCTCCAGGAATAGACAAGATCCCTAATTTCTGGCTAAATGTACCGTCTGAACTCCACAAACCCCTCGTTGATTTGATGAATGACATTATTGATCAACCAGACTCTATTCCTGACTGTCTTACTGAGGGAGTAACGTATCTTCTGCCTAAAACCCAAGAAACGGAAAACCCAAAGAATTATAGACCAATAACCTGTCTTAATATTATTTACAAAACCTTGACATCAATAATTACTGATAGAATGTACAATTTCCTCGAAGAAAATCAAATGTTACCAAATGAACAGAAAGGCTGTAAACGTAATTCTTATGGTTGTAAAGACCAACTTCTGATTAATCGCATGATTTTAGAAAACTAAAACTCACCACAAATGGTTACATCTTCCAGAAAGTTTTGAATCATCTGTTTTACATGGATGACCTGAAACTTTTCTCCAAGAATGGTCAACAACTTGAAGGGCTTCTGACAACTGTTAAAGAATTCAGTAATGATATTTGCATGGACTTTGGTCTTGACAAATGTGCCAAAGCTTCCTTTGTCAGAGGCAAACTTAGAGAATCTACCCCTATTCAACTTGATATTGACACAATCATCAAAGAACTTAACCCAGAGGATAGTTACAAGTACCTGGGTGTCTGTGAAGGAGACGAAATAGACCATGCAAAGATGAAAGAGAAAGTAAGGAAGGAGTACTATCGACGCGTCAGGCTACTTCTGA
>BOPN01000388.1:514432-516849 GCA_017312705.2 Penaeus japonicus
TATGAATTTAAATGTTCGAATAAGAAAAAAAAAAAAAAAAAAAAAAAACATAAATATAAGTTCATTTGAGAAGAACTGACAATGACCAATGACGGAGACTTTCTCTCTTGAATAATATTCATCGTGAATAAAAGATATATATACACATACATATTATTAATTATTCATAACTTTTTTTTTGACCCCGAAGAAACCCAAGCTCTTCCAACGCAAAAAAATGATGTAAAAAGAATAAAGAAAAAGTCAAGAGAATGATGTAAAAAAAAATTGATGTACATTCTCTCACGCTTCAGTTTGCTTCTTTGACATGTCACTTTATCATCATCATTGTACTTTCACTAGTATTGTCATTGTAACTATATCATCATCATCATTATCATTGAGGTCATTTCTATTATCATTATTATTCATAACATTATTATCATCATTATCAGTATCAGTATAATCCCCATTATTTTCATAAATAATATAATTAGCATTACAATCAGCTTTATTGCTATAATTATTATCATATTGTTATCATTATCATCATTTTCATGATCATCATCTTTATTATTGTTACTATCATAATAATTTTCATTACTATCATCATCGTCAACACCTTTGCTATTAATCTTTTTATTATCATTGTTATTTTTGTCATTATTTTCATCAGCGTCATCATTATCATCATTATCATTATAACTATTATGATTATCAATATAATTATCATTATCATTATTATTATCATTATCATTATAACTAATATAATCGTTACCATTATTTCCATTGTCATCATTTTCGTAATACTTATCATCATTATCATTATTATTATCATTATCATCTTTATCAATATCATTATTCTTATCATTAATTCAATTTTCATTATCACTATCATTATTATGATTATCATTATTACCATTATTATCATTATTGTTATCATCAGTATTATTATCATTATTACTATTATTATTATTATTATCATTATTATTATTATTATTATTATTATTATTATTATCATTATCATTATTATTGTCATCATCATCATCATCATCATTTTTATTATTATCATTATTATCATTATCAATATTATTATTATCATTATCATTATCTTCATTTTTATCACCATTACTATTATTATCATCATTATCATTGCCCTTGCTATTACTATTCTGTTATTATCATTATCATTGTTATCAGTATTATTATCAGCAGCAGCATTATCATTATCTCTACTACTTTGTTGTTATTGTTATGATCATCATTATTACTGTTGTGATTCTTATTACTATCATTGTTATCATTACTATCATCATTATTGTTGTTGTTATTTCTATTATCAACAATACTATTATTATTATTATCATTACTATTATTATCATCAATATTGTTATCAAGAGACAATGATACCATCATTTTTATGACACTATTGTTGTTGTTCATATCCCCTCGCATCTCTCCTCTAACCCGCTCACATCTATGAATCATAATGAATCTCTTGCCGTGACTCATCTCCATTTGAGAATCTGCAAGTCATCGTATTACTCCACAGTAGCAGTCATTGAGCACTTTACATGTTTTAATGGGCGGGGAAAATGTCCTATTACTGCTAAGAGAAAGGAATGTTGTGGGATGATAATGGGGAGAGTGGGAAAGGTGGGTCGTCCTTATCATATTCATGGGTGAATGACCTAAGTTAACCTCGAACCTAAGATATGAGTTTTTTTAAATCCTGATATTGTGTGAGTAGATATTTAAGTTTTAGTTATGTATATGTCTGTGTTGAGTGTGAATGGGGAGGAGGAGCTGAAATATTAACTAACTGCAAATAACACGTTTTTTTTTTTTTTTTTTTTTTTTTTTAACTGTAACATATTGTGTCAAAACCCGTGGCCCGTTTACCGAGCGTTCATTTAAAGAGCGAACGGTATTTTGAGCTTTTATGATACCGTGATTGGTATGTTGAATATTTAATTGGATCCAGAAAGACTGTGACATTACATTTCATTATTTTTTCATGAGATTCCTTTTTTTAACTTCCATACTGATGCTATTACTGCTACGGCAGTGGATACTTTTATCATTACAGTAGGTAATACTCATGCTACCAAAACCTCTCCTACTTTCACTAAGTATTATGCCTGTCGTTATTGGTTGTAATACGAGCGATGCCATTATTTGCATTTACTTTACTGCATGGGCTATGAAAAGCATTATGTTTCCTACTCTACCCAATTCCTCCAAACGGTTTATAACTACTACGTCTTTCATTCTTCTATCATACTGGCGGCATTACCATTGTTATCTCATCATTACTACATGCTCACACACACGCAAACGCACACACACACACACACACACACACACACACACACACAAACACACACACACACACACACACACACACACACACACACACGCACACACACACACACACA
>BOPN01000389.1:0-2500 GCA_017312705.2 Penaeus japonicus
TCTCTCTCTCTCTCTCTCTCTCTCTCTCTCTCTCTCTCTCTCTCTCTCTCTCTCTCTCTCTCTCTCTCTCTCTCTCTCTCCCTCCCTCCCTCCTTCCTTCCTTCGCTCCCTCTCTCTCTCTCTCTCTATCCTATTCTCTCTATCTCTCCTACCACGTGCAATAATGGGAGAGGAACAAGAGAAGAATAGCGTTGGATCATGTAAGAATCCCAGTAATTTTCGTTCTTTTTTGTAGAGTCAGTTCTTGGAACGGCTGACCATTTTGAAACAACTGCTTGTAATTGGAAATAGCAACAGAATCTTCGATGTAATTCTACACTGTTTCGGTCTAGAGGAAAGACTGTTTTCATTAAGTGCTCAACCTTATCCGCTTATCACTTCCTTTGGCAGTCTCCTTGTCTATCTGTCTACCTATCTACCTGCCCCCCCCCCCCCCCCCCGCCCACCCTTTCTCTCTCGTAGCATTCTACGAGTCACACGTTGGTCAGCATGTGTACACGTGACTGTGTAATATCAGGTACACTTATTTATCATCCTTATCTATCGATTTGTTGGAAGTACACGCCAGTCTAGCGTTTCAATTATCTGCCCACCGTCCTCTTTCGATTTTATCATTGCAATGTTATCTCATTTAAGACACGTACCAGTGCCCTACTTTCTCCATTCCTCATTATATTCTTGGAATAATTTGCTTCATACCAAGGATCTAATTGCAAAGAAGAAGAAAGTGTGTGTGGAAACGTAGTGTATAGATGCGCGTAAATCTACATACATATTCGTCGCATGCAGACGTGTCTAGTCCTTTATTTACATTTCGACGAAGACATGTGCAACTCACGTGATCCGCCAAATATAAGTTGTTTTTTTCTTCAGGGGATCATATCCTGGGGAACCGGAGGTCAGGGAGGTGGTGGCTGAGGGGTGCGGTAAAGAGCGTGTGGGGGGGAGGAGATGGAGGGGGGAGGGGGTCTAGCCCTAGCTCAGGATGTTGCCAAGTGGCTGTTCTCACCAAGGCCGCACTATAACACCATCTCATTTCCCTCATGTAGTTGCAGTTTAGGGTTAAATTGGAAGGTGAATGGAGATTAGTTCGTTACCTGGGAACTAATACATGTTGCGTGGATTGCGTTGCTGTGTGAGTGTGTGCGTGCGTGTCCTTATATAGGAAGGTGTGGAGGTCTGGTACGAACGTGTGTGTGTGTGTGTGTTTGTGTGTGTGTGTGTGTGTTTGTTGTGTGTGTATGTTTATGTGTGTGTGTGCTGGTGTGTGTGTATGAGCTCATATAAATGTATCTGCAATCAGAAGTGTGCCTGCAAACTTATGGGATAACATTTATCATAAACATAGGAACATAAACAGTATGAGTGTCCGTGGGTCCGGGGTCGTGCGTGTGTTTGTGCCTTTGTACAGGGTCGTGGGTACATTGTTACGAACCTGTTTGTCTTCCCTCTCATTTCGCTGGCCCTTTTAGCCGTACAAACGCAGTTCAGCCATGTTTTTTTTCTCTTATGAATTCCATTCTTATTACCCATACCTTTATCATTCCCCTCACATAAGGTTACGCAAAACTATCACCTGATCTTCACCCCCCTCCCCCCACCCTTCCTCCCTCCCCTCGCCCTGGTACCTCACATCCGGAATTACCTGCACCGAAGGGTATTTTCCTTACCTCGTTCACTTATCGCTAAAGGTCATTTGGTGATAGTGAGAGTGATTCATCCTCTCTCTCTCTCTCTCTCTCTCTCTCTCTCTCTCTCTCTCTCTCTTCTCTCTCTCTCTCTCTCTCTCTCTCTCTCTCTCTCTCTCTCTCTCTCTCTCTCTCTCTCTCTCTCTCTCTCTCTCTCTCTCTCTCTCTCTCTCTCTCTCTCTCTCTCTGTATGTGTGCATGTGCGCGCTCATGTGGTTTTGTAAGTATTTTTCGGCATTTGAAATATGTTTGGTTCAATATACGTAAGGACATATCTTTGCTAGGATAGAATTTTAACCAAAATAAAAAAATAAAAAAACACCAAGTCCAACTAACACCCTACCGGTTTAGCCAAGCTTATCAAACACAAGAACCGAATTCTTTTTTTTTCTTCCCAATAGCCAGACGTTGACCAGGAAAGAAGAGCGACCGGCGCCATGTAGGCTGGAGCGCGTGTCTCCGCCTTAGGCTCGCCCAGCCAGCCAGACGACGAATCCGAAGCGCGGAATGATGGGCTGGTCGGAGGTGGTTCTGTCCCGGCCCCGACCGCCCTTGTTTGGCCTTGCAGGGGGTAAAGGGGGTTGGGGGGAGAGGGGGGGGAGGGGGAACGGGTTCGTCTTATATAAAGTGGTGAAGGATAATTCGAACGACACGGAGGATCAGGTTGAACGCTTTTAATGAACACAGCTTTTCGTCTAGACCGAAATAGGGTAGGATTACATCGGAGATTCTGTTGCTGTTTCCAGTCACACAAGCAGTTGCTTCGAAATGATCAGCCGTTCCACGATGGAAAATTTTCGGGATTCTTTCAC
>BOPN01000389.1:10000-12500 GCA_017312705.2 Penaeus japonicus
TTTGATACTCTCCGTGGTGTTTTCCCTCAAGTGCCATCGATCATAGCTCTCTCTCTCTCTCTCTCTCTCTCTCTCTCTCTCTCTCTCTCTCTCTCTCTCTCTCTCTCTCTCTCTCTCTCTCTCTCTCTCTCTCTGTCTGTCTGTCACCGAATCAACTCTTGTTTCCCATCCCTTTTATTTCTCCCTCCTTAATCCTTCCTCGTCATCCCTCACCACAGAGAAGTGACGTGCAAGCCATTAGGTCCAGCCGCAGCACAAAGGGCCAGGCAAGCCCTTGCTCTGGACCGGCCTGATAACTCCTGTAGCCTAAAGGGCATATAAGAAGCGAGCGCAGTCCGACAACCCCGGTAGTGTGGCTCGAACAGCTGTCTGTGGCGAACGCACGAGTATCCGTTGTTCTTTCTTAGTGGTGAGTTCCCATATGCCGTGGCCTTGTGTGCTTTCCTTCGTTATACTGGTGAGACGGTGGTTTACCTGGCTCTTAACATCCATTTATGTGTGTTCTTGTTCATTGGAAAACAAGTTCTTTTTGTTCTGATTTTGATCACATATTGTGCTGATGGTGATGTACATTTTTTGACTCAAACCCGAGACTGTCAGCGTGGAAAATAAGGATTGCATGAAGATGTACTTCTTTATCGGTGCCTCTAGTGATAAGCTAACGTTTCTACAAGTGTAGGCTAACCAAGCTTGCGGTGGACCACAGTTTCACACCGGCAAAAAAAAAAAAGGTTACATCATATACTTGTTTTGCTCCTTTGTTTTTTTTCCGTTCTAGCACGAGGGGGCAGCGGGTGGGTTCAAAGTGTTCAATAGGAATTTCCTCCCAATTAACTGCACCCACTCGCTTAATCACCCTACCATTCCTTGACGCACATGGCAGATCAACGGCGGAAATATTTTTATATGTTTTGTGAGACACCGCAGGATAGCATCTGCCCCTGCCAACTTTCGAAAGCTGTTTCCCTCCTAGACAAAGAACTCTTCAGTTTTCGCTTTTCTGCGTCGGGAAACATGCATTTTAAAGAATCGGCGGAACATAACCTTAAATTTATAAATCGAAATGGTTCGTAAATGTAGTCCCCCCCCACCCCCCCACACACGATCTGAACTATCAATAAACTGTTCGTTGCAGAGTCACTTATCAAATTGTCTCTCACCTTTTCTCGTACTGGTTGACCTCGTGTAGTGATTGGCACTCCCCATTTCTCATTTCCCATTTCTCTCTACTTAACCATGTGAGCAACCTTGCTTGACCTCGTGGCTCGCACTCCTAACCCTCCCCTCCTCCCATTTCTCTATTTAACCACGTGAGCAACCTCGTTTGACCTCGTGCCTGGCACTCCTAACCTTTCCCCCCTCCCATTTCTCTATCTAACCACGTGAGCAACCTCGTTTGACCTCGTGGCTGGCACTCCTAACCCTCCCCTCCTCCCATTTCTCCATTTAACCACGTGAGAAACCTAGTTTGACCTCGTGCCTGGCACTCCTAACCTTTCCCCTCTCCCATTTCTCTATCTAACCACGTGAGCAACCTCGTTTGACCTCGTGGCTGGCACTCCTAACCCTCCCCTCCTCCCATTTCTCTATCTAACCACGTGAGAAACCTAGTTTGACCTCGTGCCTGGCACTCCTAACCTTTCCCCTCTCCCATTTCTCTATCTAACCACGTGAGCAACCTCGTTTGACCTCGTGGCTAGCGTGCAGGTTGATCACACGCTTCTCTCTCCACCCCTCTCTCTCTCTCTCTCAGCTCTCTCTCCATCTCTCCCTCTCTCGCCAGTCGCTCTGTGGCAGTGCAACCGTCAGCAACGCCAAGCCCATCAGTCCGCGAGGCACCGCAGATTAAAGCACAGCTCAACAGGTTCCATCTCGACGCCCCTCCGGACAACCAGCCGCCCAGTCGCGATGAGAGACAAACCTGACGTAGGCAAGACGTCCTCCACATGGGTCAGCCCGTCCCCGCGGAGGAGGTAAGTGTCTGTCTGCAGTTGCTCGCCCGTATCAGATAATGTAGTGACGCCACGATGGACTCAGATTGTATTCATTATCTCGAAGTTAAGAGCTGTCATAGTGAGTGTTGAGGTGTGCAGTGCAGTGTAACGTGGTGTGCTAGAGGGTTGCAGATATTGTCCAGGTCTTTCGTCATCGCTGTTGATGCAATAATTGTATTTTCATTCTGTTGCAATTCTCGCTGTCAACACAAGGCTCGCGCGTCGGAACAAAGCAGATCTGTAAGTCTTGCGTATGGTCGCTTGGTAGGCTAGAGTGTTTTCATGTGTTTTGCGTTGTTTGCTCTTTTTTTTACTTGTTTTTCGTCTTCTTTAACACTGTTTTACTTGAAGATTTTCTATTTCCTTTTTTAACCTTCATGTTTCTCTCACTGTCCTCTCCCATTCTCTGTCTCTGTCTCTGTCTCTCTCTCTCTATCTATCTATCTATCTATCTATCTATCTATCTATCTATATATATATATATATATATATATATATATATATAT
>BOPN01000389.1:17500-27500 GCA_017312705.2 Penaeus japonicus
TATATATATATATATATATATATGTGTGTGTGTGTGTGTGTGTGTGTGTGTGTGTGTGTGTGTGTGTGTGTATACATATACATATATATGTATATATGTATATATATGCATATATATATATATATATATATATATATATATATATATATATATATATATATATATGCATATATATATATATATATATATATATATATATGTGTGTGTGTGTGTGTGTGTGTATGTGTATACATATACATATATATGTATATATGTATATATATGCATATATATATATATATATATATATACATATATATATATATATATGTGTGTGTATATATATATATATATATATATATTATATTTGTGTGTGTGTATGTGTGCGTGTGTATATGTGTGTGTGTGCGCGCGCGCGCATATCTATATCTATATCTATCTATCTATATATATATGCATATATATATAAATATATATAAATATATATATAAATATATATATATATATATATATATATATATATATATATATATATATATATATATATATATACATAAGTTAAGGACCTATGTGAGTGATATCATAGATAAATCCTTTTTATTGTAATAGTAATGGTGACGTGCATAGATTTTGAGAAAGGTTGAGTCTCAGTTGAAAAGATATCACACACTTGGTTATTATGTATATATATACATATATATATATATATATATATATATATATATATATATATATACATATGTGAGGTTTATTCCCTGATTTTTGCTGAAATACCACTTTTGAGAGGGAAAAAAAAGGTCAAGCATCTTCCCACCCTGCACACGTCCCTAGTTAAATGATGAAGCAATAATTACAATGCTACGTTAACAATGACTTATTTCAATAAGGGAGACTTATCATCAAAGTGAATTGTTGATGCGTGGTCAAAAGAAGCCTTCGACTGCATTTATCTTAATGTAAACTCAGAGACTACTATCATAGTAAAAAATGTTTAGTGTTTAATAGACCGAAATCCATACGCGACCGGGGATCTTGAATACGTTCTAGACACGATTCACGCGCAGCTGCAGATGTAAACAAACAGTCTCAGCTGGTCGATCTAGCATCACCATTCACTTCCTCTTATGTCTCTTTCTTCTTATTCCATTTGAATAGGATGCTACCTTGAGTCTGCTTAGGATATTCAGACAGCCCTCCGTAGGTGGTAAGGGAAGCATATGCATAAAGTATTGCACGAATGTGGGATATTTATATGCTTTTTTGGTGCCTGAATCAGGATTGCATGATATTTCTCTCGGGGTTAATTCGCCGGTAGATTCAGCATGTGCGAGCGTTAAGGGGGCGACTGTCGGCTTCATAATAAATTTAGATCAGTATATTTATGTTGAAAAGTACTCTTGATAACAACAAGTAGTATCTGTAAAGGATAGAACATACGCTTGTGTTAAATATGCATTGTTCGTAATTTGAATGATGCTCTTAATTTTGCAATTATCAAAGAAATTGTTTTTTTTTTATTATAGCAAGATCCTTAAAGTAGAAAATATTTATTATTTCCAGAGGTAACAGTTGAGGGGGTTGGTAATGTCCTTGTTACCTCAGAAGGTCTGAAAGTTTCTCAGTTTAGTGCATTAATTTTGTGATAGTTTATTTCCAACCTACTCTAAACCTAATGTCACTGTAATTGATTTTCATATAATTCTATGAATAGCCATTTACAAATGTTACATGACAGGTATCCAGTAATGTTCTTACAACATGACCAGTCCAAATATATTTTAATCTGTTAGTCTATTTCATATTTAAGTTCAATTCTGTTTTATAACTATGTTGTCATGCAATGACAAGTGAACTGTCAAAGGAGTGTCACCCAGATAGTGTCCCTTTAAGATACCTTTGTTCAAAGAAGTAAAAGTGAACTGTCATAGACTTAGAACCTGTCAGATTTAAAAAGATAAGAATTACAATCAAATTAATCTCAGTATCAGATACAAGATGATGATAGAATTGTGAACTTTTAGATCCATTGTGGGAAACTAATAGATAGTAATAGGAAGGAAATAAAGATGAAGTAATTATTATTTTAAACTAAGAATAAAGGTTTAATGTTCTTGTTAACCTTAATGTTCTGTATTCCCAATTGTTATCTCACCATGTCTTTTATTCTATATACCTATGGAGTGCAAGGCAAGGCTCAGGCAGGAAAGCATCAAATTGGAAACCATATTTCAGGCTGTACAATTTTTTTCATGTTTTTAATTATTATTTAACTTGAATCATATGATGCCCTGAGTTCATCTGAGTTCATATGTTTTATTTTATTTTTTTTTTATTATTGATTGCACAGAAAGGGGTGGGAACGATTAGCCTTATAAAATTCTATTATGTTATGGTAAGCAGAAACAGTTCTAAACAAAAATTAAAAGACAACTGAAAATGTAAAAGATTTATGTTTTCATTTTATTTAGAATTATATAGCAGTATTTAGAATGAACTTATTTAGCATTAATATAATAGTATTCATTTGATCATGTTTATGTGATAATGTGATATTAACATGATTCAACTTCCTGTTACCTCAGGAGACGTCCACAAGCCATGGATATCCCGGGATGTGTGTGTGGCCGTGGAAGTGGGGTCGCCGGATCCCTGAGTGGCAGCATGGGCATGAATGCAGCGTGGCCTGAGGAGAATGGAATGTCTGCAAGCTCTTCCATGTCTACGAGCCTTCTTACTAAGACGAAGCCTTTTCCTATTCGAGGTAAGTTCTCTTTTACTCTTTTCTTTTCATCTGTACAGGAATTACATGTACACAAAATATAACAGATGACACAGGTGTGCAAATCACACATTCATGCAGGTATTGATATGAATATACTCACAAAAACATTTACACAACACACAAACAGTCCATGCTTGCATGTTCACAAACACACTTCTGCACACAAATATACACACGCACATGAACAGGCACCCCAACACTGATAGGCACACCTACACCTGCACATGTATAGGCACATACGCAGGCACACGCACTCAGGCACACGCACTCGCGCACACACGTGCTTACACACGCACATGCACACGCACATGCACACGCATACATACATACATACATACATACATACATACATACATACATACATACATACATACATACATACATACATACATACATATATACATATATACATATATACATACATACACACATACACACATACACACGCACACACACACACACACACACACACACACACACACACACACACACACACACACACACACACACATATAGACCCACATACACACACACATACACGCACGCACGCACGCACGCACGCACGCACGCACGCACGCACGCACGCACGCACACACACACACACACACACACACACACACACACACACACACACACACACACACACACACACACACACACACACACACACACATACATACATGCACACACATACATACACGCACACACGTGGAACTCACATCTCATATTTGCAGTGTAAACTTATCATGCTAAAATTATAAAACAACTATTCATTTTACTCAGACTTCAGATTTCTGATTTAAATGATAATCACGCCCCAATTATTGATATTATAGATAACTAATTTAGAACAATTTGAGCTTAGATACCCATGTAAGCAAAAAAAATAAAAAACATGTTTTTCACGTCTTGTGTGCACATGGAGCTCTGAACTTGCTGTTCTTTAGGGGTTAAGAAACGTTTTTTGTTTTAACAATATTAAAAGTAAGAATACTGATAGTTCTGATTCTAATATCTATGGCTTTTTATACAGTCTCTTTGAAGTGTATCATAATGGTACAAGGAATTCCACAAATGATTGGACATCATGTTAGTACAAAGGAAGATGATATTGAGTAATTATTTTGTGTGAGTTAGCTTTTTGTTAGGTTGCAGGGTTCCTTAAGAGTGTTATAGTGTAAAAAATTATGTAAGCTTACCCACAAAACAGGTTCCAGTGAGGTGCCCTTTTGTCACTGCTAAAGCAAAAATAGAAGTTGTATTTCAGGTTTAGTGAGGTGTAAAGGCAACCTTCACATGTGTGTGTGTGTGTGTGTGTGTGTGTGTGTGTGTGTGTGTGTGTGTGTGTGTGTGTGTGTGTGTGTGAGCATTTGTTTGTGAGAATGCATGTTTGATGTAGAAGTATTCTTTTGAAACCATAGAATGTTAATGGTTAATAATGTTAAAGTTACAGTTGAAAACTATGAAATTATATAAAGAATAAATTTAAACTGAAAATTGAAATCCAGATTGGCAACTGTAATTAATTAAAAATCTGTTTACGAGTCATAAGCTATTGGCAGATGTAAAGAGAGTCATTAAATTACATATTCAGTCATAATCACTTTGCAGCCACATTTGGAAATAGAACAACATACACAGTACATTTTGTCTTATACTTGCCTTACTATACCCATGATAAAGAAGAAATCCATTGTTTTTTAACCTATACAGGGGATAGAATTTGATGATCCCACAAATAGAGGCTGTATATTGCCTTATCTTAGCCAAGTACAGTTTCCGTGCTTGAGTTGACAGATGTTCTTCTGCCAATGATTTTCCAGTGCTTTCCAGTTTCATATCCTTATATGATTAGGTTGTAGTCCATGTAACTGAATCTAAAATATGTCATTCATATTCTTGTTTGTCTATACTTCTTATAACAATGACCTAAAGAGGATACTTCTGTTTGGAATTCAGTTTTTAATGCACATTACTGGCAACACAGTCTCAAGGTCAGACTAAAGTGATAACGACAAGTACCTACTCCCAGGTTGAATTACCTATGTTATATGTGTGGGCTCTTCATCCTTAAGGGCTACTGTGGATAGATATACTCTTGCCATTGACCTACTAACAAGCCATATCTTTTTATACTTATAAAAAAAGAAATAAAAAAAATGCACATTCACTTGCAGTTGCCATATGTGCTTATTATTATTTAGATTGTTGCTGGTTTCAATAGGGAATCATATGCTACAATAAAGTTATATATATATATATTTCACTGTATGTTTGATAGTTTTTTTTCATATGATTATTGCCTAAGATGGTCAAGTTTATATATACATTAAAGAAAGAGAAAATATTATTGAGCACCTTGGAACTCTGATATCATGGTGTGAATTTGTATCTTTTTATAGAACTGTATTGGTCTGTACAACGTGGACGTGTAGGAAGCACATTCATGTGCATGATACTCAATATTAAGAGATTATTTCATTTATTTGAATAAATTTTTATGGGTGACATTTCATCTGTGTGTGATACTTAGAAAAGAAGGTTGACTTAAGTGTTCAATAGGTAATAGTAATTATCAAGATGTTTCGCCACAGGAGACTTAGCTACCGCTCAACTTGTCTCCCAAATGGTGGGTTGAATTATGCTGCTGTCATGATTTCTAAAAAAGTTCTTTTTCACTTTTCTTCAATAATGGTTATGCCTATCATCTCCAAAACCTCTAATAATAAACCTCTAATTTTTTCTCCCTCTGCCTTAGGAGAGCGTGCCAATTATGTCAATACACCACACGTAATTGTTATGGTGGGTCTGCCTGCGAGAGGAAAAACCTACATGGCCAAGAAGCTGACTAGGTACCTCAACTGGATCGGCATAAAAACAAAAGGTAGGAACATCTGAAAAGGTCATTGTAATGCTGAGAATGATATTATTGACCCTCCTGATCATAAAGTTGCTGAATGAATCACCAGGATGTTGATTCTCTCTGTGACTTTTATCCCCCATAGTATTCAACCTGGGCGAGTATCGTCGACGTGCCACCCACATGTACAAGAACCATAATTTCTTCCGCTCGGACAATGAAGAAGCAATGGCTCTTAGGGAACGGTGCGCTATGGACGCCCTGGATGATGTTTGTGACTGGCTCGATAACAGTGGGGGAGAAGTTGCCGTAAGTATTATATCTCTCTATAAGCTGGAGTATGAATGCATTTCATTATATTATTTATAACAGCTGTTGCAAATCATAAGCAGTGAGCTGGACTACAGGTGGAAATAAGGTGGAATAAGATGGACTTTTTATTGATCATAAGATTAGTTTTAAAGTTTAGATAGCATGGACTATACGAGAATGGTAAGCTGAACTATAATTGAAAGTAGAATCTGAAAAACAGGGGTCCAGATACAGATCTAAGTATCCATATGAATCTGAAAACAGAAGTTCAGACTCAGATCTAAGTAGCCATATGGGCCTTGTAGTGCCATTCTTGCTAACACCACTTCTCAATGAACATGGCTAAGTTTTAACTGGGCTTCTTACAGTTCCTCATGATATGTGGCTGGACTTTGTGATAGTAATGGAATATGAGATTACATGAAGTTGGATTACATGATGATAGTGCACTTAACTACTACACTGATAGTACATATTGAAGTCATTAAGTTCAGTGATTTTGATTCTTTATTACATCACATGAAAGCAACACTTTTTCAGTTTTGAATCTTTGGTGAGATACATATATATTTTTGACTAAAGTTATGACTAAACTCTGTTTTATCCACATGTATTGTTCAATATTCTTGTTTTTATTTTATTTTCGTCTCTCATACTGTTTTCATTTGTGTCCCTCCCTTCATGTTATTTCATATTTGTTTATCGATGTTGAAGAATTAAAAAGAAAAATTATGAACTGAATGAGGCAAAATGATCATGATAAACGGAGGATAATAATGCTGGTAGAAACAACAATAACAGCCACAGCAGTGATAACAACAGTAGTAATAAGATAATGATGATTGTACTTTAATGATGATAACGATAACTTGAATGTCTACATTATCTATTGCTCTTCAACCATATTTGTTATTTTCATTTTCAGGTATTTGATGCTACCAATACAACAATGCATCGTCGGCGATTGATATACAATATCATAGTGGAGAAAATGGAGTACAAGCTATTCTATGTAGAGTCAATTTGTGATGATCCTTCCATCATCGAAGCAAATATAAGGGTAAGACTGATTTCAGTTTTGACTTGTTTAATTATGCAAGATGTAGATGTACAGAGGTACTGGTTATTGGGTTTACAGAGACACATTATGGTAGCTGTAGTACGGGTAGTTTGTCTTGTAGATATTATGTCTACAAGACCGTCCTCATTCCTCCGAGAAGCTACAATTACCTGTTTGAGCAAGGTAATTGTTTTGTCTTAGCTTTGCGTCTCTTTTTTTATGAAATAGATGCAAAGCAGATCATTAGAGTGAGCTTCTTGTCCTGTTTTAGCATGTAATACTTATGTCTGCAGCCTATTAACCACTGCCTGATTTTGAAAAGATTTTATTTTGAAGTAATCATCATCCTTTGCTAAGCATCCTGATTATGAAGAATGCAGGGGTAAATGACAGTATTTGTATGATTCCTTCAGCTTTCTTTGTTCATATGTTTTTTGCTACTTACTGTCATTTTACCTGTGCTGGATCTTGTAGTATTGAAGTAAACTCATCTTTTTTTTTTTTTTCTTTTGCTCTACTAGCAGTATTTTTATATAGATGCATAGGCATATTTAAATGCACAAGCATTTACAAGTACACTTACAGTTATACAAATTTTTATGAAATGCACATATGCACACACACACATACACACATATGCATACCCATATACACATACTCATATACACATTCAGGTATACACATGCACACATGCACATGCACATGCACATGCACATGCACATGCACATAGACTTACACATACACATACACATACACATATCCATACACATATCCATACACATATCCATACACATATACACATACATATATATATATATATATATATATATATATATATATATATATATATATATATATATATATATATATACAAATACACATACACATATGTAGAATAGTAGCATATAGGTATAGAAGCTAATACATCTTTCCCTTGTACTGTATCTGAAGAAGTGTGTGTATTGCAAATTATTACAAATCATTGTTATTTTGTAAATGAGGAGATACTTTTCCATGCTTTATAGGTGGGCAATAGTCACTTAAAAGTAAGATTATATAAACATAAAAGAATTATTAGTATTTTTTAATGATAATGATTGTTGTTGATAGTGCATATTTAGTTACCTTCAAAGAATTCAAAATATTTATTTTTGTACACAGTAGATATTTGCTGGGATAATATTGTTACTCATTATTTGGGGCTACAGGAAAATTATTTCTTATAAAAATAAGTATAAGGTGTTTTTTATAACCACCCATCACCTATCACCTCATAGACATCCTTAGATAAAACAACAGTTTTATCTCTCCAGCCACAAACTATCCCTCATATGCACACTCTCTGCTTGCCAGAGTTTCTGAATATATAGTATACTATACAGTATACTTCACTGTCAAGCTTACAAACCCATCACAAGCTATGTAACAATGTTACAGACATTTCTCTTGGCATCTGGTGTTACAAAAACCCATAATACTGCACAGTAATATATGTGTACATGTGATAGGTAAGTAAAAAAGAAAAAGAAAGATAAAAACACAAGGCTAGTTTAGAGCAAATAAAATGATGTACCTGTACCTTTTTTGTCAGTTCTTTGTCATAGATGCATAGACAAAAAAGTGCTATGGTACCTTTTTGTTCGGTCTGTCATTTTGTTTTCTCTCAGCTTAATGAAGTGAAAATGAAAATGGCCTACTTTTATTGAATTTGCTTGCTTGCACAGGATGTGAAGATCAACGGTCCAGACTATCCCAGGTCGCCACGTTGTAGTAGACCTCCTGGGCATCCTTGCTCTCAAGTTTGTATACAGGATTGATTGGTTCTTATTTTACAATATAAGAAGTTTTGCTTGGCTTTAACAAATTTGAGAATTGCATTGGTTGTGGCTAAGGAAAATTGGACCGTACACTACTGGTGGAAGTAAAGGGTCCATATTTTGTTTGTATGATTGACATTATTTTCTTTTTTCAATCATGGAGGTACATAGTGTATATTTTCATTAGAGAAAATCATGATAATTTTTCAGAATTACCTTCCATTTTTTTCCAGTACATATTAATCCTATAGAAAAATTGATTGCAAGCTTTGAAATTAGTCATGCTCTATTAGGGTCATCCCAAACCCTAAATCAGAAGATTAACAGCATTTCCATTTAAATTCTACACCAAAATTATTCATTTTCAACTCTGCCAATTTTGACTTGTACCTTTGAGTAATATCTGTAAGTGGCTGTCCACAGTAGCTGTTTATTGCAAATTCAGTTTTCCTCTATGTGCTTCATGGGATAAATCTGGTCGCTTTATGTTACTGAAGTTTGATGGAGTGCGGGTGATGGAAAAGAATTTTACTACTACACTGTTGTTTTACTATCAGACAAAAGTGCACTGCTTCCTTCTTTTTTTTTTGGGTGGAGGCGAGATTGCACATGCACTCAAGATTGCAACGGCAAGGAAGTAGAATCCATACATTTGATTGTTTATAAATAAAATGTATGAATCAAAATACTGTAGATTTAAGTGGTGATGAAAGTGACTCAAGTTATTAAGATACTGAAACACTTTAACAGTGTTTGCAAAACTGTCTTTTGCATTACAGTATATCATTTGGTTTTGTAAATAGATAAAAAATCTATATTTGCAAAGTGCTATGACCACTGACAGAATTAAGTAAGGTAGTATACTGAGTTTTACACTTTTTGTTTCTTCTTTTTTTTTTATATCCAACTAGCAAAGTCAAATAACACGAAGAATATTTAAGCTTCAAACTCTACTGCTCCCTCTTTGCGGCATAGAGTCTCAAAGAAAGTTAAGAGAAAATGAAGCATTTGACACAAATAGAAGACTCATAAACCATTCTTCACACTAGTCATTGTACATTGAGAAGTAAAGGTACCTGTAAGTACTTACATTTTTATTTGCATATGATGTTATTTCTTTGCATTTGTGAAGCCACTGGATATTTTCTGTAGACCAAAATTTAGAATATCTTACATCATTCCAGTTTTGA
>BOPN01000389.1:32500-35000 GCA_017312705.2 Penaeus japonicus
ATTTGGTAGCACGTCTGGAGCCGGTAATCATGGAGCTTGAACGACAAGGAAATGTCCTTCTGATTGCACATCAAGCAGTCCTGAGATGTCTTCTTGCATATTTCCTTGATAAACCATCTGGTGAGTATAAGGTCCTCTTTCCAAAAATATAGATAACTTATGATTATGCATATTTGTGATAATTGATTAGGGAAATTCAATATATATATGGTTTCTGTGCCATGCTTGAAGATTTTATATATTGTTGTTAAATCAAATTTTGTGATTGGCATTGATGTTGGATTCATAAGAGTGAAATGAGTTTTAAAAAAAAGGTATAGGACTTCCAAAAAGGAATGTTGATTTGTTCATGTATTGAAATTCCTTGAAAACTTATTTTGGTAATGCAAAAAGCAGAATAGATAAATAGATTAACTGAACTGACTTGGGCAAATTAATCTCCCTTTCAGATGAGCTGGCCTACATTGAAGTTCCACTCCACACAGTCATCAAATTAACCCCTGTGGCCTATGGATGCGAGGTGGAATATATTTCTCTAAATGTTGATTGCGTCAACACCCATCGTCCCAGGCCAGAGGTAGGGTGCAAGAAGATCCAGTCCCCTAAATCTTGTGCATTGCCGTTGCAGCAGAATTCGTGTTAGAATAATTGTGGTGTCTTTGTGTAAAGGTGTGATTTTATGTATCAAAGGTTCTGATTAATAAAGAAAGGGTATGAGGATTGGATTAACTCTGAACTAGGACTGATAGGATAATATGTATGTCTTGTATATATAATATATGTGTTTACATCTGTGTGATTGTAGAAAGTGGTGCAGATGTGTGCAATAAAAAATATTTTAAGACAATATATTACTTTATTTTTGTACATGTACTGTGGCAGACTGCAACAACCCTTCTAGCATTATGTGAGTGTGATGAAAGGGAAAGCAGGGATTAGGTTTAAGTTTCAAATAAGGAGTATTTAAGTATACTTTTTATATTTGTGTATCTAGCTCATTCATACTCCCTCTGTCTCTTTTACTAAAGTCCCTCTTTTTTTTCCTCTTTTTTTAAAATCTTTTTTTCATGTGTGTGTGTTCATGTTCATGTTTGTGCGTGTGTTCATGTTCATGTTCATGTTCGTGCGTGTGTTCGTGTTCATGTGTGTGTGCGTGTGTGTGTGTGTGTGTGTGTGTGTGGTGTGTGTGTACGTGTTTGTGTGTGTGTTTTGATATGTGTTATATTTACATACACCATCAGTTTGCTTTGGTGACTCTTATTCTTATTTCTTTTTTTTCATGTGTGTGTGTTCATGTTCATGTTTGTGCGTGTGTGTGTGTGTGTTTGTGTGTGTGTGTGTGTGTGTGTGTGTGTGTGTGTACGTGTTTGTGTGTGTGTTTTGATATGTGTTATATTTACATACACAATCAGTTTGCTTTGGTGACTCTTATTCTTATTTCATTTCTGATCTGTATTAGTGACTCTTATTCTTATTTCATATCTGATCTGCATTGTGATAGTCTTAAACAGCTTTGACAATCTAATATATATATATATATATATATATATATATATATATATATATATATATATATATATATATATATATTCATTCATTCATTTCACTTTATCAGAGAGACAGAACAACTATTATTCATGACAAAAATTGTTTTATACTTTTCTTAGTTTATTCACATGAAAGAAAAAAAAGGTAGGACAAAGAAAAAAAATCACTGAAAGTTTTTCAAAAGCAAGAGATATTTTCTAGTTTTAGGCAAATTAAATACCCTAATGAGCATACAATTACAAAGCATTGATACATTTCTTTTTTTATCATCCAACAAGCACAGGGAGAAAATGGCATTGTTTATGAAATATAATTTTAGCTATATCAGATAAAATATGTTCAGGTTTTACCTGCAAAAAAAATTGAGTACCAATGTTTATCATTTAAGGCTTAAGAATTAAGAATTGGCATGATATAGTTTTTGTGCAAGGATAAAAAATATTGCATATTAGAATTACACTACACATGCATGTGAGTATACACCTATAGACATGTAAATGCGTATGTACCTACACACATGCACATGTGCACACATACACACATATGCACATACACACACATGCACACACACATGCACATGTACACATGCGCACACACACACACTCACACACACACACTCACACACACACACACACACACACACACACACACACACACACACACACACACACACACACACACACACACACACACACACACACACACACACACACACACACACACACACACACACAGACACATACACACAGACATATGCACACTCACTCGCTCACCCAATTACTCGTTCACTCACTCCCTCATTCACTCATTCATGCTTTCACTCACTTACACACTCACTCACTCCCTCACTCACTCATTCACGCATTCACTCACTTACACACTCACTCACTCATGAATATATTCTCTCTCTCTCTCTTTCTCTCTTTCTTATAATTACTATTATTTATATACA
>BOPN01000389.1:40000-47500 GCA_017312705.2 Penaeus japonicus
CCATATTTCTTGTCAAGAATCATCACATAACATTAAGTGGCATCTGTACATCTCTCTCCTTATTTTGACATTGAATTGAAAGTTCAATATGCAGTTAATGAGCAGGCATTCTTTTTTTTTCCTTTTGGCTGTCATTATTTTTATCTAAAACTCTGTGCCCTAGGTACAGGATCAAAGTGGCAAATCTAATCTATATTAAGGCATTTATCATTGACTTTGCCACTCTCTAACACACACTCACTCACTCACTCACTCACTCACTCACACTGACACAAACACACACTCACTCACTCACTCACTCACTTTGACACACACACACTCCCTCTCTGACATACACACACACATTCACACTCACTCTCACTCTCACTCACTCACTCACTCACTCACTCACTCACTCACACTCACTCTAACACACACACACACACACACACACATCCACATCCACATCCACATCCATTACTGAATGCAACCGGCTTATTAGTTCCCACATGCTCTAGATGTTTTACATAGTGTAGAATAATCCCAATTATGTACTATTCTCCAGACCCTAATATAGCATGACATTAGGGACTAGTACAGAGTAAATGTTACATATAGCAGCTATGACTCTAGTTATGTTATTTAATAGTATTACAGTATTTTGGGGGTGTTTGCTACCATTACGTATTGTCTTGCAAATGACAGCACCACCAAATGAGTCAGAAGTTGGTAGGTGAAGTTTTGAAGTTGCCAGTTGAAGGTTGAATGCTGATGACAATTCTACGAAGCATCAGCTTTTCAATGGCACCAAAGTGAGTTGTTCCAAAGTTAAGAAGGTACATAATGTGAAGAAATGTTGGAACTGTTGAAGCCAAAGTTTTAGGATAAAGAAAGTTAAAGTTTTATTGTACAGTTATGTCAATGCTAGATAGAGTGTACATTGCCTTGACAATGTACACTTTTAATTGAAATAGAGGTCTGAGAATATTGTAGAGAGCAACTAGACATTGTTGCTTGTGTCATCACCAAAAGTTATAACATGATATTGATGGATTCCCAGTTATTTAGACTGTTGATTAACAGAATTACAAATACACTGTTTAAACATGGAATTAAATATTTAAAGGATAAAATTATTTATTACTTGATATTAACTAAATCAGGAAAGTACCCACTGAAATAATTTTGTACCTTTTCCACACAATGTAACTGCTCAACTTCTGAAACAGGTGTAGGTGCAAGGTCACATAGTTGTTTGCTAATGCATGTCAAACCTCCTGTATGAGGCATTATATGTTTTCACTGGTCTGCTACCTTTACTAGCCAATACCTATTGATTTAAAGCAACCTGTATGCATAACGTGATCTGATGAAGACATGATCATAAAGGGTTGTTGCAGATGGTTCTATTGTTTATTCTTTGTTATATTTAAGCTGCTTTACTTAACTTGTGGTTTGCATTGGCCCTAAGTTTACATTTATTTTCATTTCAGTCTTTCTTGTTTCAGTTTAAAATGTTTATTTTACATGATATATATATAATATATATATATATATATATATATATATATATATATATATATATATATATATATATATATATATATATATATATATATATGTATGTATATATATATATATATATATATATATATATATATATATATATATATATATATATATATATATATATATATATATATATATATATATGTATATATATATATATATATATATATATATATATATATATATATATATATATATATATATATATATATATATATATATATAATATATAATATATTTATCATCAGTTTTTTTCTGTAGGTAGAAACATATTCATAAAATGTCACTTGTGATAGGAAAAATATTATCCAACATTTTGGACCATTTTCATATTTCGTGTGTGGTTTCATGGAATATGAATATGGAAAATTACTCTTTTGTAGAAAATGGTACCATTTGATATTTCATGTAGAGGAAAGATGCATTCCTGGAATATGTAGGTTTATAGTCTTGTATATCAGATGTAGGAAAAAATGTATCATCTCGATTATTTTTTATAGATGGTATATTGATACAGGAAAAGTATGACTTTAAAGGAATTACACTGAACTTATGCTCTAGGAATGCTTAGTAAGTGGCCATCCTTAATCCTAAGACAATAGCTTGCATCCCTCAGGCTTTTGAGCACTGTGCCGCTAATAACCTGTTGTTAAATTAAATGTTCTGGATTGTTATGTTCTAATGAATAACTTAGTGAAGTTGTGTATGTCAACTTTTTTTTTCCCCGCAGTTCTTTTCCTCTTTGTATTTCTAATTGTAGTGACCAGGGTTATGTGTGATATTGCTGATTATCAGGCAGCTTCATGATTGTAATTCTGTAAGAAGAGCTTGTATCACCAGTGAGAGCAAAACTGCTACCTTCCATCCTTTATAACCTGGTAATTCTAATATGAATGTAGCTAGATGGCACTATATTTTATATATGTATATGGTTATACAGTTGTTTAATAAAAGTACCTAATTCATTACATGTGAGACAGAAATAATTGACTGAGTGAGTAAGGGTTTTGGATGGTATTGGTGTTTTCATCTTCAAAGGTAATAAGGTTGATAGGTGTGTTCTGTGCTTTGTATGAAGTCTTCATATTTCTTTTCTGGGTTGTGTTCCTTCTGGTCAGTCACATATGTACATAAGTAGTGCATATATTGTAACCTAGAAATAGACTTTGTATCCATTTTTTATTTTATTTTATTTTATTTTATTTTTTATCTCTTTTTGTAAAGTTGAATTTTGCTATTTTTCAATCATACTGAAATATAGATATGGAGAAATAAAACTTTTATCATTTGAATTTTGTGACTTGTACAGTTTATGTACTATATTTTTCTTCTATGGTTGTGTTTTACAAGTCAAAACAGTATATAAAGAAAATCATTGTTTAAGTCTTCCTTTACTTGTTTTTAATTTCCTTTATTTTTGGTTATTTTGTTGATATATATAGAGTTCATATAAATATATCAACAAAGGTTAGCAAAAGTATAAAAGAGAAAGCAAATGAAATGCTGATTTTGTTTAATATGATATTTCAATTTAAGGATATGAATATTTAATTGTCTTTTTGTATGCATTTTTATCTACTGTATTTTATGATACTTATTTATAGACAAGGAAACCCTTTATTTATCTATTTTGTTCCTCTTTAATAGAAATAATTACTTATGTTTATGTAATTACGATGGAAATGAAAATTCTATTAACTTTTCCATGAACTATATATCTGAGCTATTCAATTACTTTTAATGGAAGGGCCTGTTTATAAAATGTAATTAATAGACAGGGCATACATTTATTTTACCTCCCCTTTTTTTACACTAGACAAAACTTAAAAATTCACATATTTACATTTTATCATAAGCATGCAAATAGAAATGAAATATCAATCTTTATCTAAAAAAAGCTTTGGAACTTAGAGGTCTACTTTCAATTTATCTGAGCCAGTCAAAGGACCAATAAATGAATTGGACAGGGTTTGGCGAACAGGCCACCAGTTGAGTAAGCCGTGCTAAATCTTTTTATTTTTGAGTCATGCGTGACACGGTAAAAGCTGATATTCATATATACATGCAAATGCTTGTTTAGATATTTATGCTCACATACATTTACAGTATACACATATAGTTGCACACACACACAGAACACACTGACTTGCTTTAAGTTAAGGTTGTATCCATAATAACCTTGGTATATATTTGTACATACTTTATGTATCCTCTGTTATGTGGCGTGCTTAACATATAATTATTGAATCCATATCATGTTATGTGATTGTTGGCAAGTAGAGAGCTTACTCTTGCCTGAATAACTGTAATGTAAACTCATCAGTATTTATTAAATGTAATTTAATCTAGTAGATATATTTAGTGTAATAGAAAAGAAAGAATTCAGTCATACATGCTTTTTTTTTTTCAAAATATTTTAAAAATTATTTGCTAGGTTTATTTACAACTAATCACAAGTCAAGTAGCACATTTCAGTTTTTTTCTGAAGAATCTTATGACTTCTAAGGAAAATTACTTTTTTCAGTGAGTATGAGCACTAATGTAACTTACTTTTCCTTTCGATACTTGCCAAGTCTCTTCACTGATATATGATTTATCTATGAGAATACTCTTAAATGTGGCTAATAACTGACAAAACATAACTGAATGATTGCCAGTGAAAATGGACTCAACTTATAATTGCTCTTTAATAGTGTTCTATTCCTATTGTGTAACTAAAGCCTTTGTCTTACCGTCCAGTGATCCTGTTAAGAAATGTAAAAAAGGAAAATTTGCCTTATCTAAATTATAAACACAAATGATGCTCGCAAAGAATTTCAGACTCCCAAGGTGACTTCACCAGAAGTCAGGGTCATTGTCTTGTCTGTATGTTTGTGTGATCTATCTGGATCATTTTAGTGGCCAAAAGTTTATTTCTGATTTGGATGAAAACTTGTATCCAATTTTTAAAATCTGTAAAGAAACATCCCTGACCACTGCAAAATTCATGAGTAGATATTTTTTCTAAAAAATCATTATTTAACCATCTCATGCAGACTATGGTTAAAGAAAAACTTTGATCCTACTTTTAAAACCTTCCCAGGAACATTTCTGACCAATTGCAAAAGGCTCCAGGGCAATATCTTTTTCTGTTCTTTAGATTTTGGGAGAAAGATGGATAGACAGACAGTTACACACACACACACACACACACACACATACTCTATAGTTATTAATTATATCATAATTTATGAATATAGAAAGAGACAGGGAGTATAAGTAAGACGGAGGGAGAAGAGAAGAAGAAGGAAATAATTGAGAAAGATAGAGATAGAGAAATGGGGAAGGGTTAATCTGAGGGACGATGGATGCAAGAAGCTAAAAAGAGAAAAGTACATACAAAGACAGACACATACAGACAGGACTAGAGAGAAAGATTGTGTAAACATTTTGTAGTGTGTAAATGAATACAGTACTGCACTTTATATCTTATGTATGTAGTATTTAAATAGCCTAACTCAAAGAAACATAGCACCAAAGAAAATCATATGATATTCAGAAATTTCAGTATTCTTTATTGTTATTTTTAGAATATTTAATCTGGCACAAATATTACATAAACAGTAACGTTGATGTTAACTTTGCATCCCAGCTGTAATAATATCTGCAACTGTTAGATGTTAGTCTTTTTGTCTAATGAAAGCTAGTCACCCATATGAAGATAAGAATGATCATGTAGCTAACAGTTATTATCCTAAGAAATACAAAACTGTAATTCAAATGTACTTGTATGTGCGTATTTAAAACAACATCTTGATTGCATACACATGCACACATTTAATGTATGTAACATACATGCCATAAACAAACATATATTTGTATGTTTTCTCATAAATTTCTGAATTTTCTCTTAGTACATCATGATTCATCAAGGACATTGTCATTTGCCATTTTCTGTTCAGGGTACTTAATATATTTTCATCATCAATCAATAGACTTTGTCCATACTTTATGATCTATTGTATGATTTTATTTATTTACATTTGGAAAAGTAAATTATACACCCTAATCCCTTTTTAAGTGATTTCACATCAATCATATTTGAAACAATATGGAATTGGTTAAGAAAAATGCACAGATTCATATTATTGCAATCATATGTAATGTTGATTATCTTCAATGTTTGTTTTTGTTATCGACTGCTTGGTCAGTACCTCTAAGGGATTCTGTTGCATATAATCCTTGTTAAATTTCTGCTTCCTATGAGATTGTGCCAATAATGTATTTTTTTATTTTTCAAATAATGTATTGTAGTGCACTAATGAAAGAACATTACCTTTTAATATTGTTATACTGTTTATATAAGGTAACTCTGTGTCCTGTATATTTATCATTTCTCAAACTTTTTGGCAGATTTGTGGCTATAATACATATCAGTCTTTGTACTCTGTGTTAAGTGTACTTTATAAACTGAACAGAATCCTTACAAATAAATGGGTGAAAATATATAAAACCTTTTCATTTAATTCTTTTATTCATAATTCTATTTGTTATACTGGTATGGAAATCATATGAAATATATGCAAATATAAAGTTATTTACAAAACCAATGTCAATAGTAATTACATCTTTAAAGCCTAAAATCATAATATGGTGCAAGTTGAGGGCGTAGAATTATCAGAAATCTTGCCTTCCTTCAATTCTTTGCATTTCAGTGCTAGAAAAGACATCTGGAAAAGAGTGAAAGTCATTTAATGATAGACATCTGATAACTGCATCTCAAAACACATATAGTAGCGGGTACAAGATAATCTTTAATTATATGAAGCTGCAACTACACAAATTCTTGGATTCTGCATTCAGCTAAATTATAATCCTTTTAGTTATTCTTTTGGCCAAATAATAATAATAACAACAGCTACAATAATAATAACAATAATGATAATGATGATAATAAAGTACTGATAGTTATAATGCCAATAATAATAATGATAATACCAATAATAATAATAATAATAATAGTAATAATGATAATAATAATAATAATAATAATATCAATAATAATAATAAAAATGACAATAACAAAGAAATAATAATAATGATAATAACAAAGAAATAATAATAATAATGATAATGATATTAATAATAAAGATTAATAAGATCCAAAAATAAATAAATAAATAACAGTAATAGTAAACTAAATCAATAAACATGCAAGGGCTTTCAAAGACAGTATAACACTAGCCTCCTACCTCTCTTTCCTTTTCAAACCATTCTGGAAGTTCCTTATTCCAGTCTTCAGGGGGCGAGTCTCTCTTTTCCCAGACGGTGTTTCTGTAGTGTCCCAGTAATCTCTCGTTTCGGCGATTCTTCTCACTCTCTATTATGGATTCCTGTTTTGTTGAAGAGATCAAAATTTGGGAGTTTGTAGAACTTGTAGCTTTCTCTTTTGCTCTTGCTCTTACTCTTTCTCTCTCTCTCTCTCTCTTAAATACTTAGATCTCACTCTCTCTCATACACAGTCTCTCCCTCTGCCCATCTTCCCCCTCTCTCCCTTACTCCTCTCTCCCTCGCTCCCACTCTCACACTCTTCCACTCTTCCTCTCTCCCTCCCTCCCTTTCTCCCTCTCCCCTTCCCCTTTCTCTCCTTCTCCCTCCCTTCTCTCCTTCTCCCCCCCTTCCCTCCTTCTCACTCCCCTCTCTCCCTCTCTTCTTTCCCTCTCTCTATCTATTTTTACTTTTAATACATTAAAATTTGCAACTCACCAGTGACTCCATATCTTTCGTCTTTCGGTAATTGATACAGCTTTCATAGTCTTTTTTCCACTGCGAACAGTCTCTTGATTCCCCGTAAATAAAATACTGGTGAAATTTTGCTTTTATGCTCGTACAGTCTCCATACTCCTCTTTGTAACGTTCACACGGTCTTACCTGCAATCGGAAAAGGGATAAAATGTGTATTCTGAATTTTAA
>BOPN01000389.1:55000-57500 GCA_017312705.2 Penaeus japonicus
TTTTTCTATTGGATAGTTGGATAGGCGTTTTTCTATCCTTCAATCATTTACTCAGGTGAATAAAACACTATACCTATTACTGTGTTCAAATGTGGAGATATATATGCTTCAATATTGAGCAATATCCATATGTATAACAGCTACATAAGAATATTATAAAACATGCAACATAGAATAGATGAGATAATTTCCTAGAGAGATAAAGAGAGTGAGAGATACAAGAGATAGCAAGATTGAGAGTAGCGACAGCGAGAGGAGGAGAAAGAGATAAGAGGTAAGAGATAGCAAGAATACGAGATGGAGAGAAATAGCGAGAGATAACGAGAGATTACGAGAGCGTGAGACCGAAAGTGAGATAGCATTAGATGGCGAAATATAGATTATTATATAGATTAAGTGATGAGGGCAAGGGATTGCGAACGTGAAAGGTGTCGATAGCGTGAGGTAGCAGAAGTGACTGGCGGCAAAAAGAAGAGTTATCTTGAGTAAAAGATGGCGAAATATAACGAAACATGACGAGATAGCGAGTCAGAGAGAGTGAAAGGGAGAGATAGCATGAGATGGTGAAAGATAGTGACCACTAGCGAGATATATCGTTAAAGATTATTGCTTGTCTTTCACTGGTCTCGCTGGTTCAAGTTTTTTTCTTATTATATATCATTTTCAAAGCAAAGTATACCCTTGATTTCTGCACCATAAGCGTTCGCGATATTTTATCCTTTAGATATATTTTATATCACGTGTAAGGTACGCGAAAAGAAATAATTTTCACATAATTTTCCTGATTTCATACCAGATATTCCGTAGTTGAACTATTTTGCTTACTTTTTTCCTGCCTAATGTACATTAATTACTTTTCTTATCATTTATCGTATACTATTGTTTTCCAAGTGAATGGTGTTATTCACCGTCAATTAGAGGTTCCCTGATATGATAAACTATTTAATGGACATATCTGATCGGAACAGGATATTAGATCACTTATTGAAGGCAATTCAATTGAGTTTCTGTTGAGGTTAGCATGCGTATAATTTCCGCTCGTTCGAGGTAAATTCGGAAATAATACGCCAATCTCTACCCCGGGCTATGACGTCACCACGTGGTTGTTGGTTCTCTGGCGTATAACTATTTTCTAGCAAAATGCCTGTATATATGTCATAAGGAAGGCCATTTCCCATTTCTAAAACACGAAGCTTTTAAATGCGAACTCAAATAAACAATTATCTTTATCGGGACTTTAAGAAGTTGGAATTCATTGGTGCGAGTAAAAGCGCCAACTTCACGTCTCTGACGAATCATAACCTCGCCCCTAATATTTATTACATGAAGTCTGAAAACAAAATAACTAAAGTGTGACATCACGCAAAGAGGAACGTGTAGCGATGTTTATCAATGTATTTCCTTGTAGCCAATCAGCTGGCCCAGCGTGGTGGTGGCCGTTCTTATACGTTATTGACATCATCAAAAATGTAGTATCACCCACCCCCAAAACGATATAAAAGACTTTAAGAAATGTGTTAGAGTATCCAATACACCGCAAAAGGAATCCTATATCTTATTCGGTGGCACCTAAAGCAAAAATAATAGTAAGTAACAAAAGCTAAAGGCACGATCCCAGTAGCAGACGACGGCTCCGAAGCAAATTGTTGACAGCGTTACAAACCTGTGGAATCAAGCCGCCAGCCGTCACCAAGGGAGAGCTATGGAAAATAAAAGATATATTCATTCTTTACTCTTATTATTGACTTTTATTGCCAAGGCGTGTGGTCTTGGAGAGGTCATATATGCTGTGAATGCAGGTGAGTCCCCGCATTAGATGCAGTAATTGTTTAAATATTGCTTTTGTTGTACCGGTAATACAAGATTGTGCTGATGGGGAGTTGCGATAAAGCATAAATAACAACACTTTGGGCTCTTCAATGGCATTTCTTTCGGAAAAGCGAGTTGGTGATTTCTTTTGGATTATGGTCATGACTTTTGTGCGTAAATATCCTCTTCATTAGGATAATTGATGGTTGTAAGGGAGAATTAGGGTTGTTCTACACTTATGATTATGCAGCGATTATCTGTGAATGTTAATTAGGTTTGGACATGCAATTAGCTTTACACTATGTATATGTATATGTGTGTTTAAGTAGGTGTCCATATTTAACAAGAAGACCTATAATTACATGAGATTGATTGGGGATTATTTCTAACTAAATTTATAGTTTATTTGGCCATAGGAAACTAATTTATAGGCATCACCTGAAAATTTTTCAAATTCTTTTGATCCTCCGCTTGTATCTTTGTAACCAATGTTTGGTAAATATTTAGAGGGACATATACAATGGTTTTTAAAGTTTGATTCACATTTCTTATAACTATAAAGACTGTTCTCTCTCCATCTAATTAAAGCATGCTGTGATCTGTGATAGAAGGCCTACAATCTTAAGTCTGACCCAATAGTGCTGCAAAGGCTCGGTGCTCTGACAAAGGCCAACAAACCTCCGCCTGATTC
>BOPN01000389.1:65000-70000 GCA_017312705.2 Penaeus japonicus
GTTTTATCTCTTTCATATTGTATAATTTCTTACAAATTGGTAAATGCTGTAGGCAAATTCATCGCAATTTATTCTTTTGATTGTAGAAAGTCTGAGTACCTTAAAAAAAATTAATATTGAATGACTTTTGGGTATTTTTGTATGTTGAGCTTGACATGACAACTTGTTGATGAGTGCCATCATATGCTCTCTCAGATTAATATTCCAAGTATTTCTATAAGTTAAGTGTATCTGCATAATGATAGAGCTAGATTAGTATTATATCTATCACTGGTGTTTTAACACCCTATTCTTTTTTCAGGTGTTTGATGTATCGTTGAATGGAGACCTGACAGTGATTCCAGCGCTGGACATCTTTGGTAGAGTGGGACGTGGTGTGGCACATGATGAGTATGTTCCATTCACCATTGCTGGCAACACACTCATAGTTGGAGGACAGGAAACCACCCTTCGGGGTAGTAAACTCAGGGTTGACTTTGTCAAGGTATATTCCAAGGGACTGGTTTGTTGATGCTAAATTTGCCTATTTATTTTCAAAGCTTCATATTCTGTAAATATGACTTAGTCTTCAGAAATGTTGATGTCAGACTTATTGCCATTATTACCATATATTATATTTGTTGTGCCTGATGTTCGCATAAGATTGTGGTAAACATTATCTTTGCTATTCCAGGGCTATAGGGATAATCCGAAAGTAAATGCAGTTTTTGTCATAAAAGGAAGACTTGATGGTGAGTTGAAACTGTTTAACCTTATTTGTGTTAATGGCTGCTGTTTCTCTTCTAATATGCATACAGAATTTTGATAATATAGAAATACTGAAAATGTTTTACAATAATTTTTTTTTAGTTTAATTGATGTGTATTAGAATTTTTTTTCTGGTTAGGTTAATAGAAAGCTATAATTCAGTTTTTTAAAATGTACAGTTTAGTTTGATTCTTATGGTACAAATGACATAAGTGATGAGGTACTGAAAAAAAAATTGCCTTGATAGTTATTGCATTTGCTCACATGAGGATTTGTATATTTTTCAGTGCATGTATGAATATCCACGATCATATGGTTGTTTGTATATGTTTATGATTATTTCAGAAGATGTTCAGTTTTAAATATTTAAATACATTTTGAATCATTAGAAAGAACAAGTAGATATATGATGAACCATACTTTTGCAGATGTCCCAAAGCTTCAGCCATTACCCAGAGAAGAGGACCTAGACAGTGACATCGAGGAGCCACGTCCGAACTCTAACAGCTTGAACCAAAATGCCAATAATCAAAATAACAAACAGCAGTCCACGGCCAAACGTCGCCCTAGTGGACCCCGGACCCCAGACCCCTATGCCTCAGACGACACTAGCTCAATGCTGCCCGTGTTTGTGGCTATCGGGGCGGCTGTGCCCATTCTCTTTTGTCTGTGCAAACTGTGATGACTGCGCTTTCTTGTGGATTTGCCAGGGGTCAGATCTAATGTTGTATTACATCTAGTTTCTTCTTTTGTATACTTATGATCATTTTATTTATACCATTGTTTGCAAACAATACTTGCCAGTGAAGAAGATATTTGATTAGTATAAGCTTCTTAAAAAAAAACAAAAAAATGTTCTGAGATTTTCAGAAAGTGTAAATGGCCAAATGATGACAGTATTAGGATGATAGTGAGTATTTATGAATGTTCATATAATCCTTACATACTAAGGATTACCTTTGGTGCTCGAAATTTATTTTAAACTAACACTGTTCATAAAACTTGGAGTATGAATTGAGATTTGAGTCCTCTTGTTGGATCAAGATGAAGCTTGAATATTGGGTACTGCAGTGAGGTAGTTGTACTGTGCCATTATTTTTACTAGTCTTGGTGGTGCTCACGGTCTTGTATAGCAACAAAGTGTAATGATGTGTGGGCCATTGATGTATTTTCTTCTTTTTTCATTATAAGAACACCAAAGATTCCCAGTTAAGTGTACTGGAGGCTTTAAAATGTTTCCTGGAGTCCTTGATGCAAGCATTTGTGTGAATAGTTGAAATTTTAGCTCCTTTTAAGATGCAATGAGGAATGCTGTTTATATGGAAAAGATATTCCTGATTGCATTTTATATTTGGTTATGTAAGCACTGGTAATTATTGAGCGTGTTTTTGTAGTTTCTCTCTTCATTTTTCCTTTTTCTTTTTTCTTTTAATGTGACAGAGGATTTTTATTGACAGGTGATTGATAATGGCCCAAATGTTAGTAAGATAATTGCCTGTATTTTTGTAAATGTGACTTATCCTTTCTGTCCAGGATTCCATGTAAGAACAAGATGACATGTACGAGAATTCTTGTCATATTGCGTCCATTACTTAAGATAAGGGGATTAATTACTTTTTGAAATATCAGGTGTTGATATGTAGTTATGTATGCACAGGATCATATTTCTTATATTTAAAAAGGAAATGAACCTTTTGTAGTTGATATAACAGCACAGTTACATTGGTTGTTGCTCATTCATGATTGCAGTTTTTATTTGATTTTATTGTTTACGGTCAGTAGCACCTGCACAATTTTCACATGGGGAGCCCCTATCCTTGGAAATACGCAATCCCCCTCATGCAAGACTAGATTATGCATTTTTGTCTTATTAGTGTGATTTATTGTTTATTTATTTATCTGTCTATTTATACAGTTTTTTTTTTATTTTTATTTTTTTTAACCCCCTCCCTGCTGGCGCTTCTGTTTACAGTTGGTACTGTAAGTTCTGCTACTTAAAAGGTAGGGGTAGGACAGGTAGCGCCTTGAATCGGTAGATTTTTCACCAAGACATTCACAAAGTATACAATTTGTTTTCTTATGTTTCTGTGGTGCATGACATTATTTTGGTCAGTATCCACAGTTAGGATAGCTGCATAGTATATAAAAAAGATGCATATTTGAACTTTTAAATGTTTGAAAGAAAGAGCAAATTGGCTCATATTAGTATTTTGTATTATTGTTTGAAGAGTTTATAGGCAATATTGCTGTTGATTTATTTCTTTGAGTTGGCTCACTCAAGCATATTTATCATAACATAGAAGCCTATGAATGGGAAAAGTTGTAATGATCTTAAATGAAGAATTGAGTAATGATTTCATGAAGTGAGAATTAATTTGAGTTATTCTACTGTACTTAAAGTTCCTTTTATTTTTTTTTAACTGCATATTTTATCGTTTCTTTCAACAATGTTATTATATTGTTACAGATTTTTCAGAAGTTACCAATGCTAAAATTTGTCATTTTATTATTGGAGAAATTTTCAGTGCCATTTCATTACATAGCCTCTCTCCTTTTCTTTACAAGGATCAGTCAGGGTAATATTGGGTATGAATATATATAAATATGGTCTTTATTACTATTTCATTTCAGACAACTGTGGGACAAGATTTTACCATACTTTTTTAAGGTTCAGAAGTACAAAAATGAGGGATTTCATCCTTGATTGGTTCCTCAAGAATGGGCTGTTGGAACAAATTTAATGGCATACATTTTGATTTTTGTTTTTTTTTTTTACTGTTTCCTTGCACTGACTTCACTTGTTTTAGTGAATCCAGTCTTATTCTGTCATGCAAGGCTTTCATTTAAGATTGTAACCTTTTATATCCAGGATTTTAAAAGCTGAATATTTGGTATGCATTTACATAATTCACTCAAAGACTTGATTTTTAATAATTATTTTAGGATTTGTATTTTTTCTAAAAGCAGGCATTTAAAGATTCCCCAAAACTTGAAAGAAAATGAGGGGCAAAATCCTGTCTCCATTGTATCTAGCTCTGGTCACTGCCTCATTTGTTTTTCTTGGATATAAAGGGTTAAAGAAGATAAGGTATTGGAAAGAAGTTTTGTTGAGTTTGTATTCATTCATTGGTTTTGCTGTTTAGGGTTTTGCATTGCAGTTGTATGTTAGCTTCTTACTTTGATGGATTGATACATGAATGAGTTTTGGCATTAAGTCTTTTTTTATGGAATATCTGAATCACTAGGCTGCATTGAGAGCTGAAAAAATCGCTTTCTTTAGAGGAAACAGATGCACAAATGGAATTCAACTTGATTATATTAAAGGCAACATTTGTTGCTGGAGTAAACTGTCGTTGAACAAAATTATTTATAATGATACTATTTTTCATGTAGTATTGTTTCTGTGGGTCATGTTTATAAATATTTTATTCTTTTTGCTACCTGAATATTTATGTTCCAGAGATTTGTATTTATAGTGAGATTGTTATTTGTTGGTGAAGTTTGAAATCTGTATGGAATTCATAAAAGGGCTGTAATATTTTTATAAGGGTATATTCTGAGTGATTTTTTTTTTTCAATTGATAATGATATCAATTATTCAGCACTCCCTTTGGGATAGGCTAGTTTTCCATCTTAGGTCTCTGAGTCACCCTTGTAGTTGAGCTTGATAACAGTGAACATGGTATTAGTTCGGAATCCTCCTTCAGCTCTTGTACCAATTTATGTATTGTGTTGTCTCAAACTGTTCTTTTGGTGCAGTTCCTTTGATTACAGTTATTTACGACACCTTATGCACAATATTCATATGAAACGGAGGCTACAAATGGTTCTGCATTGCACAAGGGGCACCATGCAGGGTTTTTGCTGGATGAACAGTTGGAGGAAATATCTTTTGTCTGTTGTCTGTTTGATGTTTTGGAGTGAATGGCAGGCAGGAATACAATACACTTGAAGGGAGGGGGGAGACAAGATCATGTTTGGTAAAGTTTTGCCACATTCTTTAGGGGATTTCTTAAGACTGATAGAATGAAAAGGATTTATTTTTACTTGAGTTGATTTAATTGATTTATGAGAGTTTTGGATTAAGAGTTGATTCTCACACTTGTCACATGGTAATGTTAATGTTAAGACATACTTAAATTAGGTCTCATTCTTAGGATTACTTTTGCATTCCAATCAGGCATTCCTTTTGTTTTATAAGTTATATAAAGTGATATTTGATAAATACCAACCACAGACCTCTATCTTACTAG
>BOPN01000389.1:112500-120000 GCA_017312705.2 Penaeus japonicus
GTCTGTCGCTATCTGCTTTTTTATATCAAACTGTCTTTCCATGTATCTATTTATTCGATACATGCATTTGCACACATTCACAACACAAAAGAAAAGCACACACGATTAGCGGTCTAAAATGTATTCAGATATCCAACTGAATCATATCACTGCTTAACGGATCACGTTTTGTTTACAATTGTTTCCTGTTGCAATTCTAAAACTTTATGATTCCAATAAATTTATCCCATAAAAACAACTTCCTAAAAAAAAACATTTTTACATTTTCATAATTAATTTAATTATGGGAAATGATTGAACTGGTCTGTTATTCTTTTTTTTTTGTTCTTATCGTAGGAAAATTTTATGTTGAATATCAATATGAATGATAATGACGGTAGGAATGATAATAATATTGATATATTGACCACAGTGAGAGTAGATGTAATAATGTCAGCAATGGTAATGGTGATAACTATTATGATTGTATTAACAACAGCAGTAATAATTAAAACAATAATTATAGTAACGATACGGAGGATCAACAAGTAGTATTAATATTATCCTCATTATTGTCATCATGATAATAACAATGATGATGTTAAGGATTATGCTTATAATGCTGAAAATCATGATAACAATAATGATGATAGAAAATAATAACTTTGGAAATGATACTAGTTGCAATGCTAATTATATTCACCTTGGTAATAATAGCGATGGTAATAACAGTATTACTTATACTGATGATGTTAATGGCTACACTGATAATAGTGAATATGGTGAATGTCATGATAACGATGTTCATAAGGATAAACTTAAAGATTACAGTTACGATGATAATTATTTCTTAATTATTATCAACAATGATAATGACAGTAATATTTATAATAATAATGGTATTTAAAGTGAAAATGTTGATAACAAAAGACAATGGTTATTATAATGACAACAAAAGTGGTTCGATACTAACATTAATAACATCGATGGTAATAATAATATTAGCCCTAATGATGATTATACAAATTATTTGACCATTAATGATTACGACGATAACAGTTATAGCGATGATATTAATAACCACAACAATAACGACAGTACTACTACTATACAAAAAAAAACTTCAATTATTAATTCTAATACTAATAATGATGATGATGATGATGGTGATGATAATTAATAATAATACCAAACTTAACGAGAATGATAGTAATATGAATATAA
Source organism: Penaeus japonicus (assembly GCA_017312705.2). Lineage (NCBI taxonomy): Eukaryota > Metazoa > Arthropoda > Malacostraca > Decapoda > Penaeidae > Penaeus > Penaeus japonicus. The sequence goes on from BOPN01000389.1 coordinate 113,704, forward strand.
TGGTGATAATGATAACGACTTAGGATAATAGCGACGAAAAGAATGATGATGCAATAATATACACAATGCTCATCAATACTCATTACCATAAACATCATCCTGTTTGGAGTCACAGCAACAGCTACTCATTAAGCATATTAATTTATCATCATTATGGTTAATTGCGAGTAATAAAAACATAAAGCGGTTAACAGGACTCCGGTGTGCCATTTGCAAATTGAACACTGAGGGAAGATGGCCATCTGTTTTACGGGGCCACATGGCACGAGGTTTCCAAATCAAATGAAACCAGGTACATCATTGTTTTTTGTTTTTGTTTTTTTGTTTTGTGGCATATGTGTGTTTGTGTGTGTTTATATTTGTTTATTTCGGCCTGTGGTTGATCGAATAGAAAATCCATACACATACATACATATGTGTGTGTATATATATATATATATATATATATATATATATATATATATATATATATATATGTATATATTATGTATATATATATATATATATATATATATATATATATATATATATATATATATATATATATATATATATATATGTATATACTGTATATACATATATATATATATATATATATATATATATATATATATATATATATATATACATATATATATATATATATATATATTGTGTGTGTGTGTATGTATATGTATATATATTATGTATACATATATATATGTATATATATATATATATATATATATATATATATATATGTATGCATGTATGTATGTATATATATACTTTTATCTGTGTGTGTGTATGTGTACGCGCACGTGCATATCAGCGTGATCGCGTGAGTCTGCATTAGAGGGAAAGACAAGCGCGAGAGAGAGAGGAAGCGAAAAACGGCGGCCCCGTTTTTCCGGCTGACGGAGAGATTCGTCCCCGAAACGTGATTACCTGTGTAAAGACGAGACAATAAAGCGGAAGGACATGGAAACGCCATTAACGAAGGTCGAGGGTGAGTGGAAGACGCGGAACACGTCGAGGAAGTGAAGTAGACGTCGCCGCCGCCATCGCCGCCGCCGCCGAAGATAAGCCTTTCGCACCAGGACACGGCTCATTGCGAACGAGGCGGGCCGTGACACCCCCTCTCTCTCTCTTACTCTCTCTCTCTTCTCTCTCTTCTCTTCTCTTCTCTCTCTCTTCTCTTCTCTCTCCCTTTTCTTCTCTTATTTTCTCTCTCTCTTCTCTTCTCTCTTCTCTTATCTTCTCTTCTCTTCTCTTCTCTCTCTCTTTCTGTCTCTCTTCTCTTCTCTTCACTTCACTTCTCTCTCTCTCTCTCTCTCTCTCTCTCTTATCCATCCCCTCTCTTGCTCTCTTTCTCGCTAACTTCCTTGCCATCGTTCCTACTTTCCCTTCTCCTGTTTCTCTCCATTTCTGTCTTTTCATTTCCCCTTCCTTTTTCCCGTTACTATTTTCCCCTTCCTCTTTCTTCCCTCGCCTCCTTTCCCTATTCCCAACTTACTTTTTGTCTTCTCGCCCTCTCTTCCCCCATTCCACCTTCTCCTGCAACATCTCTCTCTTCTTTCACAATCCTCCCTCCTTCCTTCCCCCTTTTTTCTCTTTCTCTCTTCCTTTCTCCTCCCCCCCCCCCCCCTTTCCCCCAACACTCTCTCTCACTTTCCCTCCTCCCACTCCCTCATCACCTCTCCCAGGTCAGGTCAGGTCAATGCGTATAGACACTGACCAAACCCGAGACAAAGTGGCGCGCGGGTGATTATTGGTAATTGCTTCCGCATGCGTTTTCCCGCAGCCTGTATAATAACCCCGAGGAAGCAGAAGCACACCTTTCTTTTTCGACCGACACGCGTTCGCTTCGTCGATGTATGGCCAGGAAGCACGAACACATTCAAGAATAAGGGTTTTGTCAAGGGATTGTATGCTTTTTTTTTCTCTTTTTTTTCATCTTATTTTGTTCGGTTGGTGTATAGATATGTTCATGTTCATGTGTCTTTAGATTGGATTTTGATTGTGTGGTATAGCTTATGCGAATACTTTCAGGATTTCGTAATCAGACTCTTTGGTTAAGGAAGCAGTTAGACAGCTTCAGTATGTATGTATGTATGTATATATATATATATGTGTGTGTGTGTGTGTGTGTGTGTTTGTGTGTGTTTGTGTGTGTGTGTGTTTAAGTGTGTGTGTGTGTGTGTGTTTAAGTGTGTGTGTGTGCGTTTAAGTGTGTGTGTGTGTATATATATATAGATATGTATATATAAATATGTATATATATACATATATATATACATACATATATATATATATATATATATATATATATATATATACTTTTTCCTATAGTTATATAGATTTATAAGTTACAAAGGATACATGTTATCCAGTAATAAGACAAGGAAAAATAATAACGTTAAGCATAGCTAACTACCGAATCATAATCCCCACAGAAATAATCTAAAATTAAATATATGAATATAAAAAAATCTCATGCTTAATCTCACCGGAAGAGTCGAACTTCCAACTCAACCACAGCACTCATGAGTCTGAATTGTGTCACTATACTATATTATACTATCACTATACCACTGACTGTGATATTGTCTGTATATGATTTATTTTATTCATCACATTCACCAACTTGATTCTGGTGATGAATGTGATTGTCATGAACTGGGTGTATGACATGAATCGTACGGGGGTGTGGGTGGGTTGCTGGAAGGGGGGGGGGGTGTTAGCCGTCACACTTTTTCTTGCTGTTTGTGTGTATGTATGTATGTATGTAAGTAAATGTTGCATGTATGTTGTTGCATGTATGTAAGAACACATTTTTTTCTTTATTATCGTGGCTCTTTCTCTCCCTCTCTCTTTCTCTTTCTCTCTCTCCCTCTTTCTCTCCTTTTCTTTCTCTCTCTCCCTCTTTCTCTCTCTCACTCTCTCTCTTTCTCTCCCCCCCCCCTCTCTCTCTCTCATGTGAATCTTAAGGAAATGAGAGAATAAGGAAAAGGGAGAAATTCAGGGAGAGCAAAGTGCATGTATACAAACAGGATATGCGAAAGTGAGAAAAACGGGGAAGGCGGTATAAAAAGGAAAGAGAGAGAGAGGAGGGGAGAGAAGAAAATAATGAGAATAAGAGTAAGAGAAAGAATGAGAGAGAGAGAGAGAAAGAGAGAGAGAGAGAGAGAGAGAGAGAGAGAGAGAGAGAGAGAGAGAGAGAGAGAGAGAGAGAGAGAGAGAGAGAGAACAAAAATAAATAACGAGGAAGAGCCAAAAGGAAGTCGAGAAACAGAAGTACGCATCGGTAACGGGGGGAGGGGGGGAGGAGTAGGACAAGGAATACGAGGAAGGGGTCTGGGATGGAGGAGATTGGAAGCAGGTGGGGGGGTAGGGGTAGAAAGTAGAAGGAATAGGAGATAATAAGGAGGGGATAGGGGATAGACTATAGATGGCAGGTGGAAGGATTTCGCGGGATGGATTGGGGAGCCGGGGAGGAGCAGCTGGTATAAAGTAGGAAGGATAGAGGCTAAAGGTTTGGAAATAAGAGACTAAGGATAGAGGATAGAGATCCGAATACAAGGAATAGGCGATATGGAAAAGAGAGATAGGCGTGTCGTGGCTGGCCTCCAGTCGTCCTCTTCGTCGTCCTTTCTGTAGTCCTCCCAATCATCCTCCCTGTCGTTGCTATTCGTCCTCCCAATCATATCTACTCTTCATCCTTCCAGTCGTCCTTCCCGTCGTCGTCTTCGTCCAGTCGTCCTCCCAGTCATTATCCCTGTCATCCGACTCGTCCTCATACGTACTTATCGTCCTCCCAATCCTCCTCCAAATCGTTCCCGTCGTCCTCCCAAGTCGTTCCTCTTCCAAGTCGTTCCTCCCAATGCTCCACCAAGTCGTTCCTCCTCCTTGTCGTTCCTTCTCGTCGTCCTCCCAAGTCGTTCCTCCTCCAAGTCGTTCCTCCCGTCGTCCTCCCAATGCTCCACCTAGTCGTTCCTCCTCCTTGTCGTTCCTTCTCGTCGTCCTCCCAAGTCGTTCCTCTTCCAAGTCGTTCCTCCCAATGCTCCACCTAGTCGTTCCTCCTCCTTGTCGTTCCTTCTCGTCGTCCTCCCAAGTCGTTCCTCCTCCAAGTCGTTCCTCCCGTCGTCCTCCCAATGCTCCACCAAGTCGTTCCTCCTCCTTGTCGTTACTCCTCGTCGTCCTCCCAATCCTCCTCCAAGTCGTTCCTCCCCGTCGTCCTCCCAATCCTCTTCCAAGTCGTTCCTCCTCCTTGTCGTTCCTTCTCGTCGTCCTCCCAAGTCGTTCCTCCTCCAAGTCGTTCCTCCCGTCGTCCTCCCAATGCTCCACCTAGTCGTTCCTCCTCCTTGTCGTTCCTTCTCGTCGTCCTCCCAAGTCGTTCCTCCTCCAAGTCGGTCCTCCCCGTCGTCCTCCCAATCCTCCTCCAAGTCGTTCCTCCCCGTGGTCCTCCCAATGCTCCACCAAGTCGTTCCTCCTCCAAGTCGTTCCTCCCCGTCGTCCTCCCAATCCTCTTCCAAGTCGTTCCTCCTCCCCGTCGTCCTCCCAATACTCCACCAAGTCGTTCCTCCTCGTCGTCCTCGCCAACCGCAGTCTCGCCTCCTCCGTCTTGCTCAGCTGAAGCTTACGTGACGAGGCGGATGTGGCCGCAACGAGGAAGAGGAAAGACCCGTGTTTATCGCCCTGTGTCGTCGGCGATCGTCTCTTGAGGGGCGAAAGGGGGGGGGGGAGGAGGGAGGAAGAGGGAAGGGGAAGGGGAAGAGGGGGGAAGGGAGAAAAGGGGAAGAGGGAGTAGGGGGAGGGGGAGGAGGAGTAGAGGAAGGGGGAAAGGGGGAAGGTTGGGGTTGGGTAGGGGAGGAGGGGAAGGGGGAAAGCTGGGATTGGGTAGGGGATGGGGGATAGGTAGCGTACGGGATAAAGGATGTGGAAGGAAGGGAAGGTAGGATGGGAAGGGGTAAAAGGGGAAAGAGAAAGGATGAAAGGAAGAAGGGAGCGTACGGTGGGGGATAGGGGGTAGGGGATGGGAAAGGTGAGGCACGGGACGTGGGGTAGGAGAGGGTGAGGTCGGTGGCGAACGGGAAGGGATAGGAGAGGAAGGGGTAGGGGAGGGAGGAGGAAGGAATAGGGGAGCGGGGAAGTGGGGGAGGAAGAGGTAGGGAAGGGAGGAGGAAGGAATAGGGGAGCGGGGAAGTGGGGGAGGAAGAGGTAGGGAAGGGAGGAGGAAGGAAAAGGGGGGAGGTACTGAAGGTGGCGAAGGGAAAGGGGATCTGAAAGGGGAAGGAGAAGGGAAGAGGGCAAAGAAGAAGGTGAGAGGATGGGGAAGAAGCAATGAAGAAGAAAAAGGAATAGTGAACGAGGGGAGGATGAGGAGGAAGAAGAGGAAGAGAGAAAAACAAGGACATAAAGAAGGGAAGGAAAAGGAAATTCATATATCTTATCATTATGACCCTTCTCTTCCGTTCCTTTCTTCGGACAGTCTCTAGTTCACAATATAACTGTTCATCTTCACCATAATTCCAGTCTTAGATCATGTGATACGCTGTCACACTCAAGGTCACCTTAGTCACACCTGGAGCCCTAATTGCAAAACCGAAAGAAAGGTGTTCCCGAAGTGAAGAGAGAAAAAAAAGGGTTGATGACGTCACCGGATGCATCTGCAAGCTGGTCAGAGTGAAAACGTCTGGCCACAATGCAGCTGAAGGAATATATTTTGGCGTAGGATTACCTTGCTCGCAACTATCGCTATCATCATAATTAATATCGCTATTAATTTACACTTTTCTTTTTTTATTGTCGAGTCCTGGTAATTGCTCGCTGGTGGTACTATTTTGGAAGTATATTCTTTTTAATAAGAACATTCTAACTTATTGATAATTGTTTTAACTAACCTCACAACGCATACTATTTTAGAAATATTATTTATATCCTTTAAATACATTATGTATATTCTTTAGATATATTACTTACACTCTTTTAAATAATAATAATACGACTAATTAATAGTTGTTATAACTAACCTCGCAGCACATACTATCCTAATCATATTATATGGAGCAACAACACTGTTACCAAATAATTTGATAATTATTACTAAGCACTTTTGATACCATTTTGGGAATGTACTCTTTGAGATATCAACAATACAATTATCTGATGATTAAGACCCATCTGCTGGAAAACCGGTTTCGAAAACGACTTGAAAAACCCACCTCATGACCTTCAGACCGTTGCAGAACATGTTTGAAGTTAATTTCATGACTCACATTGCAATTACGATTACTGGTTACGAGCGCGGTTAATAGG
>BOPN01000389.1:142500-146165 GCA_017312705.2 Penaeus japonicus
GTAATAATAGTGATTGAAGAAGTAAAAATGATACGGCCTTTTATAGAATTTGATGTTAAGAGACAATTTTGATTCACATATTCATATTCAGTAAATGTTGTTTAAATATACTCAAAGTTATGATCATTTTTTAAAAAAGAAACACCTGAGGAGAGAGTGAAAGAAAGGGGCAGGGAGGAGGAGAGGGAGAGATGGAGAAAGAGAGAGAGGGAAATAGAGGGAGAGAGATATAATGAGAAGGAGGGAGGCATAATCGTGAAATGATGATAACACGAAAAAATATATACAATATATATATTTTTTTTTCAAAATAACAATATTAACTTTTGTTTTAGATAATATCCCTGAAACAAATCTAGCAAATGAAAGATCATATTCATATTACACACAAATCACATTTACTTTCATCTAAAAATGTAAAGAAATTAATCGAATATTTTGTGATGTAAATAAGTCACAGATTAAATTCCGTTACTACATTCTAATCAAATGATCGTAAATTGTATATGTGTGAAACTTAAATCCGCTGGTTTATTGACACCGGATTTAAAAGCCAGTCACTCGCTTAAAGTTATATGCAATCGGATATTTGTGTTATCCTATGTTATTTCATTTTTTTAAACTATTGTTGTTATGATGTTTTTATCGGAGTTTTGGTTTGATGTTCATTTGTTTCTTTGTTCTTTATTTTGTATTTTATATGTTTATCATTGTGTTTGTTGTATCTCTTGTTTGTGTATAAATATCTTTCATTCTTTTGTTCTCTCTCTTTCTCTCTCTCTCTCTCTCTCTCTCTCTCTCTCTCTCTCTCTCTCTCTCTTTCTCTTTCCTCTCTCTGTCTTTCATCTCTCTCTCTTATATATATATATATATATATATATATATATATATATATATATATATATCCTCTCTCTCCCTGTTTCCTCTCTTTCTCTCTCTCTGTTTCCTCTCTCTCTCTCTCTTCCTCTCTCTTTCTTTTCCTCTCTCTCTTTCTCTTTCCTCTCACTCATTTTCTTTCCCCCCTCTCTGTCTCTCTCTCTCTCTCTCTCTCTCTCTCTCTCTCTCTCTCTCTCTCTCTCTCTCTCTCTCTCTCTCTCCCTCCCTCCCTCCCTCCCTCTCCCTCTCTCTCCTCTCTCTCTCTCTTTCTCTCTCTCTTTCTCTCTCTCTTCCTCCCTTCCTCCCTCCCTCAATCCCTCAATCTCTCACTCCCTCCCACCTCTCTCTCTCGCTATTTCTCTCTCTCTCTCTCTCTCTCTCTCTCTCTCTCTCTCTCTCTCTCTCTCTCTCTACCTCCCTCCTTTTCACAGAACAGGAATAATCTTTTAATTATCATCCAGTGCCATAAATTCCGCCAGAATGCTAGATAATCATCCCTAGATTAATTTGCACGATCAGAGTTATCATTCGCTTGAATTAACTATTATTTAGATAATATTATTTCCCTGCATTTCAGCGGTTATAAACAAACTTATAAACATCACATCGTCGTTTTATAATACGGTGTTAACTTGAAGCGCCGCGTCAACTTCCAACGAAAATTTAAATGGTACCGCATAACTGATTGTACAAATTTTGACCTTTTCATTCATGTTTTTTATCCAAGTCGGATCAAAGGGAAGGAGTAATATGTTTGCGGGTGGAAAGTAGTAGTGTGATGTATTATCATACCACTGCCGGCGATTCATTATCCTCCGACGAATTTACGAAGGTGATAAGGGATCACTATTCAACTTTTGTTTTCCTGATTCGTACGGAGGATTCAGTTTTGTTCGTCGTTGGTTCAATTCGAATACTTCATACACGTTCATATATGTAACTACGTATAACTACGCTTCTACCGAATCCATACGTATACACATGCGTGTGTGTGTGTGTGTGTGTGTGTGTGTGTGTGTGTGTGTGTGTGTGTGTGTGTGTGTATATATATATATATATATATATATATATATATATATATATATGTATATATATATATATATATATGGAGAGAGGGAAAGAATTATACTGGATATATACTTGCACATACTATTTTGTATAATGTTTATCATGAGGAATCAAAAATGTATATTATTAAACTAAAAAAATTGAAACACCTTAACAAAATCCTATGGGATGAAAGTGAAATCGATAGATTAGAAAATAAAACGAAGCGGTTGAATTTCCACTCATCACACAGAATGAGATACGCGCTAGACACACGTTTCATGCCAAATTTCAGTTTATCATCCCGCTTTTTCTTCCTCTCTCTTTGACGAAAACGACCTGACTCACCGCGTGATTCATACAACTCATTATTCACCTCCAAAGAGAACTTCATAAGGGATCCGTTATGTTTTAAACTGTTTGCATTCGTGATCCCTGACAATGTCTCCATATTGGCGGGAAATGAAATTCTGTGAACGAACGTTTGTGGTTTGTATTTTCAATAACGTGTTGATTTGTTTCGAAATTGTAGACATTCTTTTTTGTTAATTCTGTTTGAGCGTCTTTTTCAAAAATTTACTTGGAGGATTTCAGGTAGAAAAAGACAAAAAGTGTCTAGACGAATAGCCGCGACGTCGCGTCTTAAACAATCACATCTACGAAATCGGAGTAAACCTTTCTTTTATACATTCCATTTTCGTCACCTTCAGCCCATTAGACGATGACAGACGCAAAGAAGAAAGAGAGAGAGAAAAAAAGTCGGCCATACACCCTACGTAAACAATCTGTTAACACAATGCGGGAGGAGTATCGTAAGTAAGTTTTATTTCACACCTTAATGGCAACAAGCGGACCTTTCATTCCGGCCGCGTGCTCGCCGGAAGTCAGACTCACTCGTCCCAAAGCGGTCGTTTTTGACTTCGCATGCACCCTCTTTTGGGGTTACTTCCATCAAACTTATTACTTAATATGATTAGGACGATGGTTACTTTTAAAGCACGTGAGTGTATCTGCGTTTCGGATTGTATTAGCTTGAGATATGTTAAACAATTTGCTCAGGATTAGCGGCAAATCTCGGCGGATTCCATCCTTTTCCGGCAACCCGAACGGAGGGAAGGTGTGTGTAAACTCTAGAATGGGGGGAATGAATAAACACCTGGGCCTCAAACCCGTAGGACAAGATCTCCCAAATAACAAGCCTTAATGCCACCTCACCCAAGGGTCCCATTCCACTGACCTCCGCGATGCCTTTAATGTGCTCCGTTCACTAGACATTGTGTGGCTGGTGAAGTCTGAGACTTTGATAGTACAGTGTTTATGGCCCTCTGTCACCAAGTTACCCGCGCACACAGTCATAGGGAGAGAGAGGGGGGGGGATAGGTAGATGGGGGTGGAGAGGGGGACGGGTAGGGAGGGGTGGAGGATAGGTAGGTGGAGAGAGGGAAGGGATAGGTAGGAGGGATAGGGAGGGAAAGTGGAAGAGAGCGAATAGAGAGGATAGGACAAGAAGAATAGATAGGGAAAGAATAAGAGAAGAGGATAAGGATAAGGATAAGAAGGAAAGAAAAAGAGGGGAGGAATAGAGGGAGGGGATGTCGGAAAGAATGGAGGAGATATCATACTTTGTTGATGCTATTCAGTTGATATCTTTGTGACGCGCTAAAACAATCAATCAAACAAACAAACAAAAACACACATCCCAGCCATTCCCATAGCCGTGTGTGATGAGAGCGTAGAACAAG
>BOPN01000389.1:153389-163389 GCA_017312705.2 Penaeus japonicus
TTTTCACATGAGTCGCTCGTTCCTCCTGAGGCGTCATCCATCTCGGGAACCGACGGAATATTACGGGTGTTAATGCCTCGAGGTTCGCTCAGCCTTGATCTCGCGGCTGTCACTGCCCTCCTCGGGATTACGTCCGCTCGTTTATCTTGGCCGCGACGGACGGCTTGCCCTCCTGCAGGACGGAGGTTCAGTAGAACTTTGATGTTTAAGCGTTGGTTTAGATGAGTTTTAGGAATAGCGATGGGTTTAGAACCACCTCTGCACAGTGAGCGAAGCTTAGTATTCATGCTGTGCCCTGTTGGAAGCTGCCTCTAAACGCATCACATTCCTAAACGGATGCACACTCTTAGAAGAAAGTTGTAGCATGCCGTTTCCGACGCGGCATTCTTCAGTGGCATTCCTGAGAAGCTAACGGCGGTGCCCCGGGAGGCCAAGAGGCGGCTGAGTACGACGCAGAGATTTTCTTCCTTTTGCCAATTGCCTTTTCCGGGCGGAGGGGCGGAGGGCTTTCTGACGTTAAACAGAGGAAGACTTCTTAAAACTGCAGAGATACTCAAGGAAGTGTCAGATGTTTAGTACGAAAGTTCACAGACGTAATGCGCACTAATGTACAGATGGTGTGCGTTTGTGCATGTTATTTCACGCGTGTTCGTGCGTGCCGTGGTTCCCTTTTCACGCCATGCCCCGTGCGCGGTGACCATCCTTAACCAGGTGTGTCCCGGAGCTGGGTATCAAGTGTGAAGTTTGTTTGTGGCGTTTTTATGGCAGGATGTTTGGAGGTACGCACGTGCCAGGAGTTTTGAGCGTTTAGTTGTATTTACTAAATATTGCATGCTTTTTTCTGAAATAACCTACTAGATGTAGACTTTATTTATAGTGATATATCATTATTTCACAGGTTGAAAGATGAAAAACGTTCTTCGCATTTCTTATAACGATTTCTGTCACGTTGGAGTATATTTGCGCGTTTTACCTTTTAGTTATTTTTATATGATCTTTATTCATATTTTAGATATAATTCAACAAAATGTTTAAAGACCTAATTGTCAATTTACTCACATGGACGATTACACCTAAGCTCTTAAGCATATGAAAAGGTAGATTCCTGGCCAGCCGGAAGTATAAACTATAGAAGGTGTCCGATGAATGTCAGAGGCTCAGCCATGCGAGGAGGGGCAAAGGAAGGAGAGAGGAAAGTGAATGACAGGAACATAAAGAGTCGGGGAATAGGGAGATTGGCGTTAACAAGAGGAGAAATAATAGAGGATGAGGGGAGTCAGCAGAAGGGGACGCGAGAGTAGAGTGGCAGATCTGGAGAATAGAATGACTACAGACAATAACAGGATTGATTATTTAATGGCAACCGGTGGAGGGTATGCAAGGAAGCGGACACGAAGCCTTGGTGAAAAGAGATAGCGTACTGGGGAAGGTATTCAAGGTAAGGGAAAAAAGAACAAGATTACGGGAAGAACTATTGTTGTGAAGCTATCGAAGGAGAACAAAAACTCCATGATACTGACGCCGACGGAAAGAGAGAACACAGAAAGGTTAGCATAGCAGTTTGTGAAAGAGTGTTTGTATAGTGCGAATTTGCCATGGTATCCTGGACTATTTAATTAAATCAGGAATCAAAAGAGAGGCGAATTTTATTATCGGCAGGAAAGCAAAGGAGGACACACTTCAGATTGTAAACGAGTCGACGACCGACCCCGCAGTCAGAGCAACAGTAGACGCGTTATTTTCCCTTTTCCTTTTCAATCGGAAATATAACTCTACAGGTTAGTGTCACAACCCAGTGTGAGGGAGAGAAGGAGAGAGGATTAGAGAAAGAAGAGAGAGATGAGAGAAGAGAAAAGAGAGGGGGAAGAGGAGCAGAGTGTGGGATCGCCTTCGCTATCTGCTCGAGCTTGTCTAAGTTCGACTATATACATACACATATACATGCACATACACACATACACACATACATACATATACATATTCATATTGATACACATTTCTGTGAATCAGGCCGCGAGCGACCCGGGTCGGATTCATTCCCATCATTAAGATCGCGGAGCTTTGTCGAGGTGCTTTTGTCTCTTGATGGTATGAGATATTTCCTCCACAGTATTTACATAATGATTCCCCTCCAGCGCTTACATAACATTCATCCCAGGTCTTTCAGCTGAGACGAAGGCTGGAGTAAGTTCATTAAATATTTCCCGCTGAATCAATTGAAGTCGCTCTCCCTGGCGACTCGAGAGCCCTCTTGTGCACTCGAATATGGTGGCTCTACAGAGCCATCTACACCACACGAAATTTGTAGATTTAATCCCGTATTTTCTTTTTCAGGTAAGTGGCTGGCAGTTGAGGGTCCCATTCGGCAGCCGTAATGGCGGTGAGTTGGTACTTACTTTGAAGTAACCGAGGAACGATGGTGCCCGCGCCGCCCCCGGCTCTCTTATGGACAGGGTGCCTATACCCCTCTCCTGAGGAGAAGGGAAGGTGAGGAGGGGGGGGGGGGCTACATTTTAAGTCAGGTGGAAAAGAGGGGGCGGATTATACTTTGCATAAAAAAGTAGAGTTTCGCTTTAAAACAGATGGGCATTTGCTGTACCTTACGTAATATATGCATCAAGGACGAGGAAGTCGCCGAGAAAGATGACGGGAAGTGCAGGTTATTCAACGTGTCGGTGCAAATTGTGCAATGAATGTCGCCCTGCTGGAAAAAAAGACCTTGGTTATATTGAATGTCTTTGGAGTGTTAATGCGAAATTAACGATCAGTAATATATAATTTAGAAGTAACATCGAAATGCCGTACTATCAAAGGAATAGTTACTGTTGGAAATGCCGCCGTGAGAGGGACTGGACTTGCAGAAAGATCATTACCAGATACAGCACGCATAACGAGCGCTGGGTAATGCATCTAATGACACAATACATTAACTCCCGACGCCATACTTTTTCACATGAGTCGCTTTGTTCCTCCTGAGGCGTCATCCATCTCGGGAACCGACGGAATATTACGGGAGGTTAATGCCTCGAGGTTCAGCGCTCAGCCTTGATCTCGCGGCCGTCACTCGCCTCCTCGGGATTACGTCCGCTCGTTTATCTTGGCCGCGACGGACGGCTTCGTCTCTCCCGCAGGACGGAGGTTCAGTAGAACTTTGATGTTTAAGCGTTGGTTTAGATGAGTTTTAGGAATAGCGATGGGTTTAGAACCACCTCTGCACAGTGAGCGAAGCTTAGTATTCATGCTGTGCCCTGTTGGAAGCTGCCTCTAAACGCATCACATTCCTAAACGGATGCACACTCTTAGAAGAAAGTTGTAGCATGCCGTTTCCGACGCGGCATTCTTCAGTGGCATTCCTGAGAAGCTAACGGCGGTGCCCCGGGAGGCCAAGAGGCGGCAGAGTACGACGCAGAGATTTTTCTTTCCTTTGGCTAATTGCTCTCTTTTCCGGGCGGAGGGGCGGAGGGCTTTCTGACGTTAAACAGGAGTGAAGACTTGAAACTGCAGAGATACTCAAGGAAGTGTCAGATGTTTAGTACGAAAGTTCACAGACGTAATGCGCACTAATGTACAGATGGTGTGCGTTTGTGCATGTTATTTCACGCGTGTTCGTGCGTGCCGTGGTTCCCTTTTCACGCCATGCCCCGTGCGCGGTGACCATCCCTAACCAGGTGTGTCCCGGAGCTGGGTATCAAGTGTGAAGTTTGTTTGTGGCGTTTTTATGGCAGGATGTTTGAAGGTACGCACGTGCCAGGAGTTTTGAGCGTTTAGTTGTATTTACTAAATATTGCATGCTTTTTTTCTGAAATAACCTACTAGATGTAGACTTATATGTTTGAATTTACAGTGATATATCATTATTTCACAGGTTGAAAGATGAAAAACGTTCTTCGCATTTCTTATAACGATTGGAGTATATTTGCGCGTTTTACCTTTTAGTTATTTTTATATGATCTTTATTCATATTTTAGATATAATTCAACAAAATGTTTAAAGACCTAATTGTCAATTTACTCACATGGACGATTACACCTAAGCTCTTAAGCATATGAAAAGGTAGATTCCTGGCCAGCCGGAAGTATAAACTATAGAAGGTGTCCGATGAATGTCAGAGGCTCAGCCATGCGAGGAGGGGCAAAGGAAGGAGAGAGGAAAGTGAATGACAGGAACATAAAGAGTCGGGGAATAGGGAGATTGGCGTTAACAAGAGGAGAAATAATAGAGGATGAGGGGAGTCAGCAGAAGGGGACGCGAGAGTAGAGTGGCAGATCTGGAGAATAGAATGACTACAGACAATAACAGGATTGATTATTTAATGGCAGCCGGTGGAGGGTATGCAAGGAAGCGGACACGAAGCCATGGTGAAAAGAGATAGCGTACTGGGGAAGGTATTCAAGGTAAGGGAAAAAAGAACAAGATTACGGGAAGAACTATTGTTGTGAAGCTATCGAAGGAGAACAAAAACTCCATGATACTGACGCCGACGGAAAGAGAGAACACAGAAAGGTTAGCATAGCAGTTTGTGAAAGAGTGTTTGTATAGTGCGAATTTGCCATGGTATCCTGGACTATTTAATTAAATCAGGAATCAAAAGAGAGGCGAATTTTATTATCGGCAGGAAAGCAAAGGAGGACACACTTCAGATTGTAAACGAGTCGACGACCGACCCCGCAGTCAGAGCAACAGTAGACGCGTTATTTTCCCTTTTCCTTTTCAATCGGAAATATAACTCTACAGGTTAGTGTCACAACCCAGTGTGAGGGAGATATTAGAGAAAGAAGAGAGAGATGAGAGAAGAGAAAAGAGAGGGGGAAGAGGAGCAGAGTGTGGGATCGCCTTCGCTATCTGCTCGAGCTTGTCTAAGTTCGACTGTCCGCTCGCCAGGAGTCTAGATTGCACGAGGAGGCCTGAGTATAAACGGCTAAGCTTTTACTGCAGATTCGCCAGGTCGAGTAATTACATTAGGTTGGCAGCAGGGGCAGAGGAGACCTCGCCATTGTTGTTGTCAAAAGCCTCTACCGCCTTTTGATGTGAGAAAAATGTTTGCATTACTTTATTCGGCAAGTTTCGGGTGACGCTGTTAGAACTCTCCACATTAGGTTTATTTGTGTTCTGGAGGAAGGCGGAATGGGGAGGAGAGAGGAGGGGAGAGGGGAGAGAGGAGAGGTGAGAGGGGAGAGGGGAGGGCAGGGCAGGGCCGGGTGGGGAGGGGAGTATGAGGTGGCAAAGAGAAGAGGGCAGGTGAAGGAGAAAAAAAGAAAAGAAAAAGAGAAAGATAAAACGGAAAGAAAGAGAGGGAGATGGAGAGGGAGAAAGAGGAAGAGAGAGGGACAGGGAGATAGAGAAAGAGAGAGGGAGAAGAAAAGGGAGAGAGAGGGAAAGAGGAAGATGGAAAGGGAAAGGGAAAGGGAGAAAGAGAGAGGGAGAGGGAGATAAAAAGGGAGAGAGGAAGGAAGGAAAGAAAGAAGCAAACACACAAGCAAGCAAGCGAAGGAAGGAAATGGAGAGACGCAGAGGGAGAAGAGAGTGAGAATCATGACCATGGGCTAGAATAGATGAAAAATGAAAGATAAAATTATGTCTTTCGGAATTATTCAACCTTCAAAATCAAATTATTATCACTCATTTCCCTCGTATTTTCTCGCCATGCATTCGTTCATGTCATGTTTTATGCATTTAGGAGAACAGTTCATTTACTTCCGGACAGATAGTCCCTCTCATTCGTTTTGTTCAATAACTAATAAACTCTAACAGATGGGGATGGCAGATGCCAGGCGGCGAATTTGTATAAAGAGTGGCTCATGATTTAACCATGTAACTAGAGAACACCATTAAAGTTTAATCAGAGGGAAATTATGAAACTGGAGGAAAATTGATGATAGAAAAAGTGCGAGAGAATTTGGGGGGATATTATTGATAATGCTGAAATATGATATCCACGAGGCTCCCACTAAATGGCGGCGAATCCAGTTTCGGAATAAATAATGTAACCACAAAACTTTTTAATCAACCGCATACTTGTTCCTACCTCAACCACAAGCCACGCTGCCCATACCCCGCTCCCCCATCTCAGGAGCTGAACCCTCTGCTCCTCCCCTTCCCCCCTTTCCTCCGTGGCATCCCCCACACAATGCCCTTCCTGAGTCACCGATCCTTCCTACCTTTCGTCGTAACCGCATTACTCTCGCCCACTTCCCTCTCTCCCTCTCTCGGAATCAGCGGTCGCTCTCTTCTCCTCTTTTGCCATCAGTGAATACGAAGCCCTTTTCTCCTCTCTTTAGCTGTTGCTCAGACGGAGAGGCAGAGGGAGATGGTGAGGCTCCCGAGGAGACCACAGTGGATAATGAGATACCGGGGACGATGTCGAGACGAGGAGGAAAACGTTGCTAATAGAGAGGGAAAGAAGAAGGCACTGGGAAAAACTGTGACAGAGCTTCATTGAGGCTGAGTGGACGATGGCGTGTGATAATAGGGAACAGAGTGCAGTCCGAGAGCAATGTACATGAATGCTTATCAAAGATGAGGAACATTGATGGTGATCAGAGACCGAGACGAGTGTTTAGCAGTGAGATGCAGTGAAACAAGAACGGTCACAGTGATGCTGCCCGTTGAGTAATATTGGCGATGGTTTGAGGGCAGTGAAAGACAGTTACTGGTAGGCAATTCACGTAGAGTTTGTACTGGTGGTCTGAGAACTGTGAGACAGTGAGTTGCGAAGGACTGGGAACATTAAGAGCCTGGAATAAAGGCAGCCAGAATGACCCAAGAGACGAAGGCCATTACGGAGGAGAAAGACTAATTAAGTGAACCTTTCAGAAATATACTTTTTTTTTCTTTTGAGTTTTGTAATGATTCAAGTTATTACTTTAGTATTAACTATATGCACACATTTGGATTTCATTTGTGTTGGCATTATCTGAGTAAACAGGAAAATTCTATTTGATTCACATCATGAAAGGCATGAATCTAAACATTACTTGGCGGTGTATTTGACTCTCTTTGAAGCGGGTTTTGGTGAGCAGATAGTGGATGGTAATTGAGCACTTACTGAAGGGGGAATTTCGCAGTCATACGATTTGAAGAGGCGAGGGAGGGCAGGGAGGGCAGGGAGGCACAGACCTACGTGTAAGTTACATCCTTTACCTTTGAGCTTATTGGTAAACTTGGGCGTCGCAGCCCAAACTTTACATAAATCCCTGAATAAGTTTGTACTTACAGATAGCTTTAAAGCTTAGAGGTCATGTCGGCAGCGAGGAAGTGAAAAGGCGAATTAGTCTTGAGGATTTAGCGATTTGCGAGATCGAATGAAAATTGTCTGATCATCATTAAGACGCGGGACTCAAGACAGTTTCCGGTGTAATGAAAAGGATCCTTACACTGATGTCTTGGCGGCGTGTCGTTCTCCATTCCCTAACGTCGTCAGCAGACTAACTAACCTCTCAGAAGATTCCTCAGTCCGAGTCTCAGTCCTTGGGAAACTGATTAAACTAACGAAGAGCCATGGAAACCATCTCTGTATGAGGAAAGCGGAAGTGTTTCCCGGGTTTCGGCGTAGCTGTACAGGCGTTATAGGCTGGTTCAGCGGCGAGTTAGGGCTCGGATTAGTTGTAGGATTAAGATTCTGAGAGCAAGTGTGAGCAGGGCCTTGGCATAGTGATTATGGTGCTGGGTTTAGCAAGTATGTTACAGTGGTAACGTCAGGGTTCAGTGTTAGATCCTTTGGTAAAATTGTGTTTATTGTAAATGAACAGGTTACAAGTTTAGAATGTATAAATATATCTAATTTACATCCCGACAATCAGTGAAACTTTGTTGTATATATAGATAAGTGTCTCAGCCTGCCTGTGGCCATTGTGGGGGTAAAAGCGAGAGGTTCAGGTGCCGTCTTGTCTACCACAAAGTACCTGAAATTATGCTCCTTTGCATAAGATCGTTGAGACCTCTTTTTGGTGGATGTGGTCGTGATATAATACAGGCACGACTCTCAAAGGATGTGATCGAATTCTTTGTGCAAGAAAATAAAATGAAAGTAAGCTAATCATGAACGAAAACTTTTTTCACAGAAAATGGTTGCATTTCGAAGAAAGCGAGATAAAAGAACATGCTGAAATTATATGAGCCCAGTTCAGAGACAGTAAAAATGTGTTAGAAAAGAGAAAAGGGAAGTTCCCTTTGTGCCATTCCTCTTCTTGATCTGGTCCTTTGTAGTGCCGCGCTTCCTTCACGTCACTTCTATACACACAGAAAGTATTTTGGTCTGGCAAGATATATTAGTGCGTGTATATTGAATTCCAGTGAGATAAAATGGTCGATATGAGTGCTAGGTAACACAAAACAATGAGAAATGTGTAATGCAACCACAGGTTTACACAGTACATCATCGTGCGATTAAAAAGTCTGGCAGTTTTTAAGGTAAATAAGCCATTAATGAGGGCGTCGTGAGGGGAAGGGGAGGCACCAAACAGGCACGCGAAAGTGCTCCTTCGGAGTCGACTCTGCAGACAGTGCCATGCAACACTCGTAGGGTAAGAACTGAACTGAACTGAGGGTAAGCTGATTGAAAATAGGAAGGAAAATGCGCTTCTGGCAATGAGCATTCGAGAATAGTCTACGATATTTGTTGTTTGTGTGTTAATTCGAAATGGGATTAAGGAAATCTAATTTAGATGATGGACTGTCTCCATCTCCGATTGTGAAAAAGATAGTTTGATAAATTTATGACGCTAATAAAAAGATATATAAAAGCCTAATTAAAGCAATTTTCGTAATAGATTCTGAATATTTATGACCTGGAAATTATGAGCAGGAAGTGGTGTTCGCTTTTAAAGAGCGCAGAACCTTGTGTCTTTGTCAGTTTACAATGGAAACGAAACATGTTGCAACAGATATATTTTAGTTATGAATTTTCAGTGTCAGAATTTGACAACGAGCCTTTGAAGTAGGAAGGTGCATTATTGCCTATGAAAAGGAGTTTAGAATTTTAGAATTGAGGATTAATGAGAAATGCGAAGTTAAACATGCGAGTTTCTGAAGTAGGTCAAGAGGAAAAAAAGTCTCGCCGCCCTCATTGGAAAGTTGTAAGGCTCAGGAGTAGGCCTATCTCGCCCTCACTCATCTGCTTTTCATTCCGCTGACCCGGTACTTCTCCCGGTATGAATTTAGTTGCCAGGTTCGACTTTCGGGAACAAGGGATGAGCATTTATTTACAACCGAACATGCGAGGCAGATTTTCCGGAACAGGAGTCATTTGCGATGTTGAATCATGGAACGAAATTACTGGTTGGAAGTCGTGTGTTCGCGGGCGTATATTTACCGCGGTTGGTTTTTATTGTAAACATTTGTAATGTTTGTTTTGATGTCTGTAAAAACATTTTTTTTTCGTCTCTAACCGGGTCAGCGAAAAGAAATGCAAGCGAATTGGAAATGCTTTTAAAACTTAGACTTGTGACTAATTCTCCTTTAGACGTTTTTATCATTTTAAATATCTTTATTGTTTTTGGGCCTGGACGATTGTTAACGCTAAAACTTTTGGTATTATTGCTGATATCACAATTATTATTATCTTATTTTTATTGGCATTATCACCATTATTATTGTAGTTGTTATCAGTGTTGATGGTAGTGCCATTATTTGTATTATTCGTTTTCTTTTTCTTCTTCATCTTCTTCTGTTATTATTATTATTTTTATTGTTATCATCGCGATTGCCTTCGCCGTCATCGTCGTCGTCATTGTCATCTTTATAGTCATACTACTACTGCTATTATTACTACCAACACTATTATTCCGCTATTACTCTACTAATACTACTATTCCTACTACCACTACTATTACTACTTCTGTTATTACTATCACTTCTACTACTATTACGACTACTACTGTACTATTACGACTCCCATGATTATCGTTGATAATGTTAATGTTATTGTTGCTATCAATGTACGTAATGATACTACCAATGGTAGTGATAATGGCGATAAAAACAATAATCATACTAACGATCA
>BOPN01000389.1:168389-175889 GCA_017312705.2 Penaeus japonicus
GCCTGCAGTGCCGTTAGATTTTCGTTGTGTATTTTTTTTTTTTTTTTTTTTTTTATTACGTCCCCTGAGTATTATTGTCGTTTTCCTAGAGAACATTGGTGTCTTACAGAGGCCTAGATAGACTTATCGGCACCTGCTGATTCGTAACCTTTGTTAACTCAGCAAGTCCTCTCTAACTTGCATGATCCTCTTTCTTCTCCATCGCCTCCCTCTCCTCGGCTCCTTCCTCCGCTCGCCCGACTCCACGTGAAGGTATCGCTCTCTGAGCCTTCCCTCCTTTCTCCTCCTGTTTCTCTTAGTTAGCCATTATCTCTTCTCCCTCCACCTCCTCCCCTTTATTTCTTCCCCCGTCTCCCTATGTCCCCCACGCAAGCGATCAAGCAAGAATGTTTGTCAGGCTGTTTCGTCGCCGGCTTTCGGTGGCGAATATTTCCTTTCCCTGTTTACCCTGGAGCGAGGCATGCGTGCGCGCGTGCTCACCTCGCCTACCTCTCTTTAATGCCTCATCTTGACACTATCCATTAAGGGTGAGCCAATATTTACTGTGATTACATGAGACTTTTACTTGGCAGGTTTATTTTCTTTGATGTATGTATCTTTGTATGCGCATGTGTTTGTGTGTCTTCGTGTGTGTTTTTATCTTTTGGTCTGTTTGTCTTTTTGTGTATGTATATGTCTTAGTTTGCTCTCTCCCACTCTTTGTCTGTATGTCTGTACATCAGTGTGTATGTGGGTGTACTATTTTCCTCATCTCTCTCTCTCTCTCTATCTCTATCTATCTATCTATCTATGTCTATCTCTATCTCTATCTCTCTCTTTCTCTCCCTCTCCCTCTCCCTCTCTGTTTTTACATTTTTTTCTCTCCATCTCATTATCTCTTCCTCTCTTTTCCCACTCTTTCTGTCCTCCACTCTGTCCTCCCTCATTCTTTTCCTCTTCCTTTCCTTCTTCCCTTCCTCATTTCCTCTCTCTCCCTCCTGCCCCCCTCCCCCTTCCCTCTCTCTTCCCAGTTTATTTGCGAATTCAGTAATGTGTATATTTGGCTGTATTATAAAACCAAAGTAAATTTCCCCGCAGTCTTAAAGGAACGCATTTGCCTAGAAATAGGTCGTTTGTTAGAGAGGCCCACGTAAGGAGGCGGCGCGGCCATGACTTTCCCCCTAACGTAGACTTCCATTATCAGCCCCGGTGTGACAGGGGTCCTTAGTTCTTAACTCCGCAAATGATTATGTTCATCGTAGGCCCTCTTCAAGTAATGAATTCCGAGAAACGAACAAACTGTGCGGGTCATTAACGGCGGAGTGCAGGTAATTAGTTCATTCTTTTTGTTCGCGTCATTCGCTATCTCGACCTCCATCGAGTGTCTGGTAGGTCTATCATAAACAGATTGTAATTAATTCTGTGATAATTGTAGGCGTTCAGTCAAGTGACTCAAAGACGGCATTGGAGGTGGAAGCGCGACGCGTTCGAGAATCCTTCGTCCCGTTCCAGATACGTTCGATATCATGGGAACAGGGTGCAGGATGCGGTCTATTCGAGGTAGATAAATATTGTGTTGGTCTGTCGTATTACTTTCATTAGTAAAGGTCGCATTTGTTTCTCACGAAGTAAATGGGGTTAATTTCGTTTATATCTGTGACACCGTATCGTTGAGAAATGACAAAGGCCCACAGTAAGAAGGAGACGGTTCATTTGCTAGCAATTGGGAGTGCAGTCGAGCAACAACAAAGCCGCAGTTAATGTTGGCTGTCAGCCCATAATTGCGGTAGCGGCTGATGAACCAATTACATGTATATTACTACTTAATTTGTGATATTTCGCCTTTACTGCTACTAAAAAAGGTAAAATAGCACCCTCGCCCTGTGTAATTATGAGTGGCCGGGGCGAGTGGTTGCGGGAGATGGAGGGAGCCTTCTTACGTGGTTTTACCGGCGATGAAAGGATTTATTTGGCTTCGAGTAATTAATTTCCACGTTGAATAGAGATATACAGCCAGCAGCTTAATCTCCCTTTAGTGCGGGATGTAATGACTATGATAGAACCAACCTCTTTGCCGCGACCGTAAACAAGAGTAAGTGATTTCGATTCTGATCTGTGAAGAGTCATTTACCACCAGAAGGCATAGATATCTTGATTGCTTTCGAATGTATGCAGTATGGATATATATATATATATATATATATATATATATATATATATATATATATATATATATATGTGTGTGTGTGTGTGTGTGTGTGTGTGTGTGTGTGTGTGTGCATGTGCGTGTGCGTGTGCGTGTGCGTGTGTGCGTGTGCGCGCGCGCGTGGTCTGTGTAAATGTAAAAAGTAAATGTAGGTACGAATGTACGTGTACATGCACAAATATTGTTATTTGTTTATAGAATGGGGTTCACACACCTCTTGTCATAATTCCTAGAATCTCTCCTATAACATTTCAATAAAATGGAGAATTACCAGGTCGAGATTATCACTTGCCTTTTATAGAGAATTTATATAGTTTACAGAATTGTGTTTGTTAACCAGAGTATAAAAAAACAAAGATATTATTTGCATTGTGAATGACATAATCTGTGTGATTAGCACAAAGGATGGGTTGCCATTTGTTTTATGAAATGCAGGTTAAATTTATATATGTATAGGTACACATATATTTACATATACACGTTTGTGTATGTATGTATGTATGTATGTATGTATGTATGTATGTGACATATGTGTTTAATATACCAGAGTATTCTGGTTTACCCTGCACATTTACCATACCGATTGGTTCTCAGTACGTCCCTCTCAAAGTGTGATTAAGCGGAAAAGACTGGCGGGTGTTGATGCGAAAGTATTAGGAGAGCGGGGGCCGCCGCGGCCAGGCTGGCGAACGAGCCTGGGCGAGCGCGTGGCGAGGCAGTCAGGTGAGTGTGAGTAGACTCGCTCAGCCTGCAGCCACCCGAAGCAAAGGGGAAGCTCGGCCTGGGGTGAACGTTGACACTCCCATTTGTTTTTCTCGACAGGCCGGGCCATACGGAATGTGGGAAGCGAGAGTGGTAGTCAAGAGGTGTGCGCGTGCCAGGGTTATTGCACTGCGCTCGCTTCTTTGGGAGATTTGCTCCAGCGGTTGCTGGAGGCGTGTAGATTTATCGCAAGCCCGTTGACACAACAGAGGGACGGACTTTAAATTTAAGGCAGTGGGTGAGCTTTAAAGGCAAGTTCACAAACTGAGTAACACATGTAGAGTAGAGCTATATTTATAGAGGGCTTATCAAACACATTTCATCTCTTGCCAATACGCTGAGTTAATCATTGTAGCGTCCCAGTTCTCGTCTGCTCTTGCCGAGGCTTCGCCCCCTCCGCTCAGGATATGCGTTTGCATTTCAAGAGACGTTAACTGCTAAAAACTAGACTTTCTCTCACGTTAAGTTGAAGGAAAGAATATCAGTTGTGAAGTTTTGAATGACAAAATTTCCGCAGAAGTGAGAGACCGTCGCTCTCGGGAGAAAGTATGGACGCCATCCTTGTCTAACAATTTTTCTTTTTCTGTTTCTCTTTTTATATTTATTTTTTACTTGAGGTTGTTTCTTCTTCCCCTCGACACTAATTTAGCGGTCCGTATGTATTTATACTTTTGTTTTGTGCATGTGACGTTACTGGGCTTGCAAAATATAATTATTTCCGAACGCATTATTTTTGTCAGCTCGCCTCAAAAACAGCATTTGTTTGACGATACGAATGCAAAATTTCACTGACTGCTCGTTTTTCATATACGAATTTTGTTTTTTGCTTTACTTAATATCATTTGAAGTTAGCAGACACGATGTGACTTCAGAATAAGGGGTGCAAATGCTGCGAATAACTGCCGTTATTATTACGTGTAAATCCATCACAGTAAGCGCTTTCTCGTGTCGCTTCAGGACATGTAATCAAGGAAATCTATAACACGAACGTTCTCCTTCGGCCGAGTAGCACGCGTGTGTTTTTCTTTTCTTTTTTTTTCTTGCGTATGTTGTTTAATACACGCGCTGACCGCTGAACATTTACGTTTCTTCAAAATTTCTCTCGCACAGATGTTTTTATCCGTTATGGTCTTTCTTTCTGACAGAGACATCCATGCTGCTTATTTTGCAAGATATGATTGGCAAAAAATGTTGCATTCTGCAACACTTTCCGTCGTCGGCTAGAAAGCATTTACTATTCGTCTACTTTAGCCTCAGCATATTTGGTTCCCTTGTGGCACTTGTTTTCTAGCTTGGTGCATATATATATATATATATATATATATATATATATATATATATATATATATATATATATATGTATATATATATATATATATATATATTTATATATTTACACACACACACACACACACACACACACACACACACACACACACACCCACACACACACACACACACACACACACACACACACACATATATATATGTGTGTGTGTGTGTGTGTCTGTGTGTGTGTGTAAATGTGTATAAGTGTGTGTGTATCTAAGATGTTTTCGGGTTTTCGGGCGTAGTAGACTTTAAAGCGTCCGGGCCGTCGCGCCACGGGTCGTGCGTGGGGTCCAGGGGATGTAAGGCAGGCAGGCGCTAAAAGGCCGCCGCAGCCGCCGGGAGAAAATAAAGGCAAAGTGAAGACTGAACAGCTGTCACAGCCAAACTCTTCATGTCAACAATGTTTCTCGGATTTTCATATTGTCTAGAACAGAGTAGATAAAAGTAAAGTAAGTTAACTTTTTAACTTGCAGGAGTGCGCGTTAATGTCGTAATCCCGACGGAGAATTTGGAATTGTTCTCAGGCTTTTCGGGAAAATCTTGTTTTTTTAGCCCTCGAGTGGTTGTCACTTTCGACAAAAAAGGTTCTTCTAAGCCGCCAAACTTTTCCTCTGCGGCGCCGTTTTGTTTTGACATTAAATGTCCTTAAAAGTCCCTCAGAGTGCAACGTCTGGTAGCTCTCCTGTGACAGAGGGAAACACTGTTTTCTCAGATAGATTTGTCTTCGCGGAATGAAATTGCTAGTCGAATGGCACAGGCATATAAATTTTACTGCTGATAAAAAAGCTACGCGGATTGTGTTGCAAGATGCGGGAAAGGGATGTTGCAATTTGTAGTGTAAGGTTTACATTTCAGTTGGTTATGGCAGTGTGAACAAAAAGACAAATGTTAACGACAAGCAATTACAGCGAGCTCCTGCAACTGCACACTTGTCCTGTGCATGTAGCAGTCTTCGCGGCCTGTGCACCGTGCAGCGTTGTGATGCGGGAGAGATTCATTATGCGGATGCCTGCGTCATTATATCAAAGGCACCGTGGCCTCGCTCATTACCATAATCAAACGCTAAATTCTGATAAGAGTAATAATAGTACTTTTAGCTTGATAAAGACATATCTGTTTATCATTTACTTGTTAGTTAAGGTGGTGGTGGAATATGTAAAGACAGGTCTTGCCTATTTCCAGCGAAGACGTTTTTCCCTCTTTGGCTTCTTCTTTGTTATCTTCTCTCTAACTTCGTCTTGTATTCGTCTCTTTCCTTTTGCCTTTTCGTCATTTGCCTTGTTTTTCCCCTTTTTCCGCTTGCAAACTTATTTTGGTCATTCTCCACCCCCAAACGCCGGCTGATTAACTGCAAATTGAAACTTTGTATACTCTGAGTAGTATTACAAATTAGTTGGGTATCATTCCTTTGAATTGTTAAAATCGGAGTTTTGGGGATAATTCTAAAACATTCTGGGCGCATTTCAATCAGCCTGATTTATATTTGAAACATTGATACGTTAATTTGGACTTCGGGAATAACAAATGGGTTTTGTAGATATGGTACTTTGAATTTCGAGGCGTATTAAACGTCACTGCCTTTATATTCTTAACCATGATTTATGTTTTTGATGTCGCTGATATGCAGGATATTTAAGAACACCTCCATTATTTATTGTCCCCATTTTGTTGGTTTATATGAACACAACTACAGCTGCAATCGCTTATTAGTAGCCACCAATCAAGGGTTTTCGCTTTGCCTACGTCCATCCTTCTTGATTTCCTTCATCTAGGATTGTTAAGGAATTCTGTGTATCTAGTAAAACAATCGTTCCTAGAACATGAGTGGAAATCACACAGATCTGTTTATTATAGACGATCGCGCCGCGATTTCATTCCCCGTCTGTGGGAGAGGCGGGAGGCTCGGCGAGATGGATAGTCGTCAATTACTGAACAAGGCTGGCACACTCGGGCACTCCCAAGGGTTCGGGGCTTGCGATGAGACAGCGGGACGGCGATGACTCAAATCGGGGCTCTCTTTCCAGCTGGGCACCTCCGACTGACGGGATAAACCGGGTTAGTACACGGAGAAGCTTTCAATATGGTCGATACAGGATGCACCTCGCGCGACGCTCCTGGATCTAACTGATGTCCTGTCTCGCACTTTGGGTCTCTCTGCTCGCGCGCGAGTGTGTGTGTGTGTGTGTGTGTGTGTGTGTGTGTGTGTGTGTGTGTGTGTGTGTGTGTGTGTGTGTGTGTGTGTGTGTGTGTGTGTGTGTGTGTGTGTGTGTATTGGTTGCCATTGTGTAACAAGTGCTAAGTGTATGTGTGTGTTTTTTTATAATGTTTTACGGGATAATTAAGCGTGTGGGTAACCTATAGGGGGAGGAGAGAAAATGCGACTGAGATCGCCACATTATACAAGAGGTTTTCAGCCAGAAAAGTCTGGCAACAACAGCAGTCCCCGAAGGCGCAACCCCGACCCGTGGGGTCGACCTGCGAGCGGCCTGGGGAAGGAGGCAGCGCCCGAGGCCCCACACGGGAGGTATCAGAAGCGCACCATAAACTTGCCACATTTAGATATTTAATCTGTGACGGATCTTTATCAGCGGTGCCAGGTGGAAATTATCGGTATGAGCAGTGAACGAAATCGGTATCTTTGAAATACTGTGAAGTTTGTGCTAGAAACGATGCTTAAAAAAAGCGAACGAGGTTTCAAGTGAGCGAGGGAAGTAAGGCGGAGTAAGTGTGGCATCGTGAGGCGAGGCAGTTGAGAAGCTGGCGTTGTGGCCATCAGGTGTTGGTTGTCCTGGTGACCACGTGACACGCGGTAACCTTGCACCGCTAGACGACCAGCCTCTTGCCCGCTCTCTCGTCCCGTTCCACAATCTCCATGCCCCTCGATGCTGGCCGGAAGCAGAGGGAGATGCCGTCAGCTGAGACGGATTGCTATGGAAACGCTCGTCCCGTGAGAAAGAATGTATTTTGAGACGGTCTGCCCTTCCGAAAAGTGCGGGAGAGAAGATGGAGCGAGTATGTGCCAAGATAAGCCGTCCCACCACCGAATGCTGCGACCTGCTCAGGTGTATGGCGTCAAAGAGGTAGGTTAAACGCGGCCTTGGATCTCTCTCTCTCTCTCTCTCTCTC
Source organism: Penaeus japonicus (assembly GCA_017312705.2). Taxonomy (NCBI): domain Eukaryota; kingdom Metazoa; phylum Arthropoda; class Malacostraca; order Decapoda; family Penaeidae; genus Penaeus; species Penaeus japonicus. The sequence goes on from BOPN01000389.1 coordinate 175,795, forward strand.
TCTCTCTCTCTCTCTCTCTCTCTCTCTCTCTCTCTCTCTCTCTCTCTCTCTCTCTCTCTGTCTCTTTCTCCCCTCCCCCCTCCCTCCCTTTTATA
>BOPN01000389.1:193389-195889 GCA_017312705.2 Penaeus japonicus
CAAAGTGTTTCGGCAGGAAATCCCAGCATGATTGATTAGCTAAATGTGTTCGAGCGGAAGTCTTGTAACGGCGGTAGCCTCTCAGACGGAAACATTGGTTGTTCTCACCAACGCCATCACTTGCTGGGTTTATTGATTTACGGATATCACTTTATTCTGATTTGTGTGCGGTTTCATGATGACATTGCTAATGATGAAACATATTAAAATCGAAATGTATATTCAGTGTTTTAATCTGACTTTTTTTTTTTTTTGTTACAGGTAAGTGTCAGCGGGAGATGCACGCTTGGGTGAGTACTTCCCCGTCATGCGTCGTGGGGCAGCGATGGCGGCAGCGAGAGGCCGGCCGGACTCGGTCGTAATAATGATGACGAGCGAATGGCACTAGATTGCCGCTAATGATGGATGGTGTCGGGGTTTAATTCTTCAGTGTTTAGTCAGGCCGTGGATAATGATTTGAGTCCCAATTCCCTCGTCGCTCCTAAACGTGAGGTGGTCGACCTCCCAGCCCTGCATTGGGTCGTGTGGATGAGGCAGGGAAGTCTTTGCACGCAAGGTAATGCTTGGGAGAAGGATGTTACGACGAGAAATGCGATATAAAATGGACTGGCGTTTTGCAAGAATAAACGTTGTGTACTGGAGTATCATCTACCTAACGCTTGATTAGAGCTTCCGGCAATTATGATGATATACAAGTTGATTATAACGCAAGACAAAGCTTCGGGTAACGGGCAGAAGTTAAGCCCGGGAGGGCGTTGCTAGGCAACCAGCTAAAGTGTAGAGGCCACACAGTGAAGTATATACTAATGAAAAAGTGTAGGTTGTCCGCGCTCAGTCCATCAACCATATCAGCGTTTATCATATTCAGGGGATTTGTTGCATTATATGAGAATTATGTTTATGCTACCAACATCTTATCCGATTTTATATAATTATGGCCTTATTATATTCAGAATTCCCGAGCGTGTATTTTATGCTTTTTCGTCGCTGCTTAGAGACGGAATTCTCCCTTGATTTGCAATATTTCCGTTCGAAACTTCAGTTACCAAAGTCGTCCATCTTTTCCGCTATTGATTATTTACGGGAAGAGTGATTTGGCACTTCGTGTAATGCACTCGCGTTGCTTAATGATCGTTTGGAATATTCCTCTACGGTTGAAACCTTCCTTATGAATTGAGATTTCTTGATGAGTGATTGGATGGTTGAAAGTAGACCTTGTCAGTGAGTAAGATCAGCGAGTAAATGGCTGCCGCCGTTTACAGCCTCGGTTTTTACACTGTCGATAACCGCGGCGATCAGCGGGTGTATTGGTGCGTGTGTGGCTGCGATTCTGCCGTCGTTGCTCCCGTTAATCCGGCGTGACGGCGAGCAGTCTGAGGTCACGGTTGCTGGGGAGGGAGGGGGCGCATCTCGTGCTTAATAAGGGGGCTATCGTGCCATGACGCAGGAGGCGGAGAATGGGGAGGGGGAAGGGGAGAGAGATTGAGTGGTTCCCCCCGGCGGCCCTCGGCGCCTTTCTCAGGCGACGTGACGCTGGCACATTTTAGTGCTGAAAATACTACTCCGTTTGATTAATGCACGTTGATAGGAAAATCGCCAATTCATTAAGACTATCATCGTAATTTAAAAATTACTTCAGAATTTGCCTGAAATTGCGACAAGCCTTAATATTTTGACATATTGGCTGGGAATTTATTCCACGGAGGTTTTATAAGTGAATTATGAATTATGCGCAAAAAGAGACAAGCGGAACACTGCGAATTATTAGAAATGATGGAATATGTAAACTGAAATATTAGGATTATTCGTCTGAAAGAAAATTTTACATGCTTGAATTTCCAACCTTGTTTCTTTCCTTTCCAGTCCGTGAAACCTATTTCCTGTCCCCGTATACAGGCACACGTCGGAGGATGGCAAGGGAGAGGTCTTCTATAACACGATTTCCATTTTACGATTTCTACGAAGAGTTTCGTTCGAGCCAAATGGTATATTGAATGCTATGTATATTTTTTTCTATTATTTTTTTTTATTATTCAGAATTATATTTGACAAACAGACGTACCCGGAGAGATGGTACCTACCTATTCAAAGAATTGTCCGAAGGATTATCGGAAATGTTCAAGACTAAACACAAAAGCCGTAACCTACGAGAACCGGCCTCCCTTGCGTCCTGTGTCACCTTCAACCCTGAGCTCCATCCCCGCCCATCCTTGCAACCACCAAACCACCCCACGCCCTCTCAGTGCCCACAACATTCCCGCCGCCCTTAATACAAGCAAACAGCCAAACCAGCACAGTACGAGCGCCGGGGCGCCTTCAACCATCCGCTTCTCATAACTTGTCTCCTGTGATGGATAGATGTTGATGAGGCGCGAGTGTCGAAATTAGCTTCCTGGCGTTCCTTCCCCGCCAATTAATTCAACCATAGACTGTGTCGTCGGCGAGTGGGCGTGAGCAGTGGATGGGAAATGACGCGTAGATGTGGATGAAGGGGGCATAT
>BOPN01000389.1:200889-210889 GCA_017312705.2 Penaeus japonicus
ACACATGCACGTCCATTCAAGGGAAAAATAAGCTCGCCTTCTAAACTTTCAAGTATTTTTGGAAGGCCGGGGAAAAACTACATGAAATCTCCAACAATTTTATTTTTTAAAGAAAATGTGTTTCGGTTTTTGTGTGGGATGAAATATCAATGATATTGGAAAAGTTTCCCTTTCTGTGCAACCATTGCACCAGAGAAATGCTATAGTGTTATAACAGGTCATTGAAACGAATTATTTAGGTTATATAGGTAGAACTACAAAAGGAATACTTTTCTCTCTCTCTCTCTCTCTCTCTCTCTCTCTCTCTCTCTCTCTCTCTCACACACACACACACACACACACACACACACAGTGTTTATGTTTATTTCGGAAGATATGTTAAGATAGAAAAAAAAAAAAATAGATAAACGTGAAAAGGAATGAATTGCAGAAGTGAACGTCTATCGTAACGTACAGCCCACCCATTATGTAGTATAATATAAGATAAAAGTGCAAAGCAGCTAGAAAGTTTTTTTGTTCGTGGATGAAAGTGCATGCTTTAAAGCTAAACTTCATCGACCCCAAATAAACACCAGCAGACAAGCACCCGTACTTGAATAAGGCCCCCTCACAACTGCAAAAGCACAGTTGCCGAGCTGATCATGCATTCAGGCCATGCTTCTCTAGGGGAGGGGATAGAGTGCCGCACTCACTCCCTCTGATCTGTCGTTCCCTGGCAAAGCACTGATCGACACACTCGCTTCGGATTGAAACACAGAGAGCAGTATAAGGATAACTGTAACAAGGGGAAACTTTATTCAAATGAGGCAGGAAGTGTCAGAGCCGGGAATTCAGCGAGGACATGGATGAGGGGAAGAACATTTACGTTTATTGGCTGTGTTTCAATTAGGAAAGCACGGTCGTCACCTTAGGGGGAAGCTGGCACTTAACAGGAAACGTGTCAGCATGCAGTGCGGAGAAATACCTAATTGAGAGGCCGTGAAGGACCTGTTGGTTGAGGAGTTGCCTAATCAAATACGCACTAGGTTAAGCAGTTGGTCTGGACAAGGTGTTGGGCGCACGAGACCGTTGCCAAACCGTGTTAATCAAGAACAGGGTCGTTAGATTATGCTTGTCAGGGATCCGTACTAAAAACCTTAAAAGGTTTCGCTTTCTTACTAAAAGGCCCCCAGGGTGCGACGTAGCCGTAGTTGTTTCCCGTGTCGCGTGTCAGCCCGCGGGAGATGAAGCTGTCGAACGCGTTTTTTTTGTTTTTGTTTTTTTGTAAGGGCCCCAGGCGACGGCGCCCTCCCACTCCTGGGCCTAAGACGCCTGCCGGCACCTTGTAAGAGATGCAATACTTGTTTCAGAATAAATTTTCAAGAGGAGATTAGAGCGAGCATTATTATGCATGGCGACAGAAGGGTCGGTTCAGGAATGACAGCAGCTGAGTGATGGTGGTGCTCGCTCCCCGGGATGAGGGGGGAGAGGCACACAGGGAATGGGAGAGAGAGAGAGAGGAAGGGACAAAGAAACATAAAAAAAAATAGAAAATAAGAACGTGGGAGAAAGACAAAGAAAGAGAAAGAAAAAAATAGAAAGAGGATGGGATAGAAAGAGAGAGAGAATGAAATGAAATTAAATGAAAAAAGAGAGAGGGACGGGGAAAACTAAAAGGGAAGAGTGGGAAAGGGGGGAAGGAAGAGAGAGGGCGAGAGAGAGAGGGCGAGAGCGAGAGAGAGAGGAGGGGGGTAGACTGAGTGAGTGAATGATCCTGAGTAGAGGTGGTGGCTGAGCTTGCATACTGAATAGTTGTGAAAAGGTGAAGAGATCTGTGGATAATCATGTAACGACAGAGGAAAAAGGAAAGACAGAAAGGATAGAGACAGACAGATAGACAGAGATGGATGGATAGGTGATTAGTGAGTGGGTGGATAGTTTAGGTAGGTAAGTAGGTTGATGGGTGGGTGGAGGAATGGATGGATAACAGGAGGGAACGAGGGAAAGAAGGAAGAAGTGAGATGGGAGAGAGCTGAGAGAGAGCTGAGAGAGAGAGAGAGAGAGAGAGAGAGAGAGAGAGAGAGAGAGAGAGAGAGAGAGAGAGCACTGCACGGAGTGTTGTATGGCCTCTCCCTTTTAAGAAACAAGTTCAATATTACTGCTTTACACTTACGCCGAGACTCGAGGAAGTTGAGTGCGCGGCCGAGGCTTGGCGAATGGGATGAAATGGCCTTTGAAAAATGTCTCTCACCAACTTCAGCAGTCCATAAAATTTATTTGGGTGCAATAGCTTTCAGCGGTATTTCACACATGATTTACGGAACGAGGTCTATTGAGAGCCCGACTCAAGTGTCGTTTGTGTTCGAGCTGCTTTATTGCTCTCATTTACGTGCGCGTCATGAATCCTCGCTTTATAGAACTGCTGTATTTATGTATCAGGCCGGATTGATGGCCGAGTTTAACACCGATGTCGCAATTTGAGCGAATTAATGGTTCGGTTGTAGTCCTAATTGTTTTCCTTGCGAGGCTAAAGAATCCGGGTTTCGAATGGCGGTCTGTTAGGTATGGCTTTTTTAGGGTTGTATCAGGCAGCCTGGTTGCTTTTTATTCCTTGGAGGGAAATCTATTACAGCCATCCTTCGCTCTAAGTGGGGAATATCGCTCTTGAAGACAGTTGCCCATTAACGTATACATTTTCATACAAACTTGGTGGTGCAATTAATTGGTTTGTGCAACATTTTGTTGTGGAGGAACTGTCATTCTACAGATGTACATGTTGAAATTACCTCGTTATCATATATCTAAAATCAGTTGCCTGTTGCATTTGTGTCGCGTATGTTTTGTTATTTTCAGACATTTCTCAGATTCTTTACATGTAAATGGCTGTCTTGTATGTCGTTAAAGGTATTGCTCAATTGGAGGTTGTGAAAGGACACGTTCTGGTTGAGCCTAGATGAATCCCGCCTAAGGAACGCCGCATAATTGCGTCCCCCATAAATAGAGCTCAACGGGCTCGTGGGATCCTTTCCTAATCTCAGTCATTTTCCTTTCTGAGGGTTAGAGGAGTATCGAGCGAGGCCGTCTTCCTCCACGCCTTCCCTCTCCTGGGACCTGTTACGTCGCCGTCTCCTTTGTTTACCTCGGCGTGCGGGTCTCCACTGCATCGTCTCATTATCTCGACAAGAAGCTGGCAGACAGCGGTAGCCCCGGTAGCCATCTTTCCGGATGTTCAGGCAGGCACGGGAAGGGCAGAGTCTTTAATCTTGCTAAAGTGGCTCTTAGGATCTCTATTTTACATCTCCCTTCTCCCAGCTCCCCAGTCTCGTTTGCAGTCTCCTCAGAGCAGAGTCGCCGCCTAGCTCGCCGTGCAAGTAGGAGCTTTGCAGGCAAGCAAGGTGTCGCTGCGGCCGGCCCCCACCGCGCCGCTTCGACAATTGATGCCGCGACAGGAAGTTTCACTCCCGACCGGAAGTCGGCGCACAATTGGCTAATGGCCTTCTCTTTTTCCTGCTCCTGATTTATTGCTTCTGCCTTTTCATTCGTACTAAACTTTCTCGTAAATGGCACTCTCATATACAGATCGCATTTTCCAATTGGTGACGGTGGTTGCGCAGGTGTGGACGTTCATTGTGTGTGTATGTCTGTGCGTGTCTGTGTCTGTGTTTCTGTGTGTATGTGTCGATGTCCTGTGTTTTTGTGAGGGAACCAGTGTGTGTCTTTGTCTTTTCGTAGAGCTGTCATACCGAGCAGTGTCATGGCTGAAAACATTACTGTGAGTTACGGTAGAAAGTATTGGCCTGGAAAGAAGGATATTCCGTTCAGACGCCGGTTCAGAAATATCTTTTACCGTAGCTTATGCCCTTTGACTTCCAAATTAATTAGAAATGTGTTAGTACTCGTACCTCGAAATCCCGCACACAACACAACGTAGTGACCCACTTCTCTGATAATTTTCTTGAAAATAAACTAAATCCGAAGTACACTTGAACGCTCTTCAAACTCTTTTTCGCTCTGATACATTCAAACAGCATTCCTGTATAACCATAGTACATTCAGACCGTTTTCCTACGTAGATTCAGAACTACTCAAATTCAATCCAATTTCTTGAATCTCAACTAATTTAGTAATTCGTAAATTTCCGATTAGATTTTCCGCCCAGTGGCGCGAGCAACCTAGAGCGTTTGTGTGCTTATCAGGCCCTCCTTTTGCAACGAGCAGACGAACTATTTAGAAGGTCAGAATCTAGGCTTATAGAGGAACGGTGACGTGTGTTGGTGTGTGTCTGCGTGTGTATCTATTAGTCTGCCTGTCTCTGTTCATGTTTCTGTGAGTGCTAGGCACACGAACACACACCGGTCGCGCATGGTGTAGCGGTGTTAAGTTAGTGTGTAGTTAATCCGTCATGCTCTCTTGCTGACACTTGTGCAGTCACCTCTCTCCTCTCGTCACTCTGCCCTTACCTTCCCCTCTCCTCTTTATTTCGTGCTTCTCTCTGCAGTGTGCCTCCCCCTCTCTCTTTCAAATGTCCTTGTTCTCTACCCTATTTACGCACACGCCTCTCTTCCTTCTTTCGTTTTCCTCTCTAACTGGCGGTTTTAGCGATCCTCTCCTATTTCGTGTCTTCGTTACCTGCCTCTTAGCCGGTTTCATAGGCTATTGTCAGCTCTCCCATACTCTTCCCTTGCTCCCGTCCTTCGCTTCCATGCTTATCTATTTCGTGGTTCCTTCATGCATGCCTTCTACTTTTTTTTTTAATTTACATCTCTCCCCATTTTGTCTTGAGAACTTGTATTGCTCTCGCTTTCTCACTGTGTATTTGTCTGTTTGTGCGTGTGTGTGTGTGTGTGTGTGTGTGTGTGTGTGTGTGTGTGTGTGTGTGTGTGTGTGTGTGTGTGTGTGTGTGTGTGTGTGTGTGTGTGTGTTTCTGTCATCCGTCTTCCCTCCCTTCCTTCCTATCTTCCTCGCCGACTCCTTTCCTATCCTCTTTCAACTCTCCTTTTCTCTTTTACACGGTATTTCACTCTTCCCATATTTTTATTTCCTGATAGCAAACGTGCAGGATACAAAAGGAACGCCACACAAGAGTGGCTATTTGTGCCGTGTGTATGTCCATGTATGTATTTAACCAGGCCTCCGCTGGCGTGTGAAGTCAGTTAGCTCAATTAGCGCAATGATACAAAGCGCAACGTTAATGAAGAAGAGACAGACAGGGCACCGGAGGCAACGACGCTTGCTTCATTATAGTATTGGATCATGCGGAGTTATGAGCGGGGCCCGGCAGGTGCGTGGCTGAAGGGATGGAGTTGAGGGAAGGCCAGTGGAATAGGAGGTGAGGGAGAGGAAGGTGCAGATAGGGAGGAAGAGAAAAAAGGAGGTGGAAGGGTATGAGGGACGTATGAGGTAGAGAAAGAAAGGTGAAGGTGAAGGGAGAAAGGAGAAAAGCCCGGAAGGTAATGAGATTTGAACACGAAGGAAATGAAGTGGAATTGATAATCTGGAATGGGTTACAAGTCAATGGAGAGGGGAACACGGGAAGGGCGTAATGAAAGGGGAAATGAAAGGGGAGATGAAAGATGTGGGTATAGTGTGCCCCAGCAGTAATTATGGATTAGGAGGCCATAAAAGAAAGAAACTATGCGAAGAATTGACAAAGGTATAATGGAGAGAGAGAGAGAGAGAGAGAGAGAGAGAGAGAGAGAGAGAGAGAGAGAGAACGAGTTTCATAGAAGCCAACGAAGAGCGAGGGCGAGGGAGAGAGATGGAAGGTGGGACTCTATTGGGGAGGGACTAATTTAAGGAGAACGGAGTAAGGAAATAGTGACGGATGATGAAGGGAAGCTTTGGGAAGAGTGGCAGTGCGAGATAAATCAGGACGAGAGAAAAGTAGAAGAGAAGTTTTAAAAGAAATCTGAAGAGTCGGCACGGTGCGGCGCGTGGTGCTCCCGGGGAAAAAGCTGCTTGGTTTGTGATTCAATTAAAAAAACACTCATAAAAGCCGTGGCGAATGGACGGCGGTGCAGTCTTGAAGAAAACACTCTTTGGCGTAAGAAAATGTGCGTCAACACAGAACGAGTTTGGGGAGAGTGCGAGTTGTGAGGGGAGATAAGAAAATTATTTTCAGCTGAATAGAATCTGATTGTTACCTGGAGAGGAGAGGGGAGGGGAGGGGAGGGGAGGAGGGGAAGAGGAAAAGAGGAGGGAGGGTGGGAGGAAAAGAAGTTAGGGAGAGAAAGGGTAGGATTGAAATAAAGAAGGGTGGGGGAGGTGGGAAGAAAAGCGAAGGAGAGAGAAAAAGAGGAAGGCAGGGAAAGAGAAAGAAAGGGAGAGATGGAGAAGGAATGGGGGGGGGAAGGGTGGAAGGGAGGGAGGAACGGACAAAAACAGAAACAGAGGCAGATAAAGGGGAAAATAAAAGAAAGTAGAAGGGGATGAGGCAGAGAGAAAGAGAAGAGAGTGAGAAAGGGAAAAGGGAAAAGAGGAAGGAACGACAAGAAAGATTTGTGTTGCGATTTGTGAGAGAGAAAGAATAAAAATGGAGAGACAAACATCGAGAAACAGATGTGGGAGGTGAGAGAAAGAGACATATACATGGCGATGGAAGGCAGACGGCCCAGTGGATTGACTGAGCTGGCGATTATATTATTAACACGCGATTTTTATTTGATCCAGTAAAAGTGGGATGCACAGACTGCTTGTTGAATTGCAACATTTTCTGCAAGCAGAGAACCGGATGGGAGCGGGAAAATTATTTTGAGTAAATGCTTTATATGAAATATCAATTTTTTCATGTTTAGGTTTCCAGAAATGGACACGAGACAGTCTAAAAACGACATATGGAATATGTGTGACCGTAAAATACAACCGCAATCATCCATCCATCGATTGATTCACTCACTGACTCGCTCACACGCTCACTCGCTCACTCACTCGTTCACTCACTCACTCACTCATTCGCAAATCTATCCATCCACCCACCCATCCATCCATCCATCCATCTAGTCATCCATTCATTCACTCACTCACTAAGCCATCCATCCATCCATCCACCCACTCATCCACTCACTGACTCATTCACCCACTGATCCATCCATGTATCCATCCATTCATCCATTCATCCATCCATTCATCTCTCCATCCATCCATCTCTCCATCCACCCATCCACTCTCTCACTCACTCACTCACTCACTTACTCACTCACTCACTCACTCACTCACTCACTCACTCACTCACTCACTCACACACACACACACACACACACACACACACACACACACACACACACACACACACACACACACACACACACACACACACACACACACACACACACACACACACACACACACACACACGCACACACACACACTACACTACGCTAACAAACAAACACAGGCACTGCACGGCGACGCAATTGTTAATCGGAGGAGAAAATATTGTTAGCTCGATATTTACTTTTTCAATCTCTCTCTCTTTTTACGGGAGGAGGAAAGGCGAGCTGACACTTCCAATTTTATAATGGAGGGAACGATTTTTGTTTGTTATGACAATCGTATGTACAAAAATCTAAGGCGGAATCGCAGCTCTCCATTGCCTTTTTTCGTACTGAAGAAAGTAGTCCGGGTGACAAAGGGCTATGTCACATAAAGCATCGTAACTGGCACTGCGTTTTGCTTTGTCACAAGGGGTTGTTCCTATGAGAGCCGATGTAGAATATGCAAGGTTCCGATTGAGGCTGTGTAAAGTACTGTTGCCACCCTGCCCAGCGCTGTGCTACCCCTCGGCGGCCTCGCATTATTGTGGAAGAGCGAGGATATATGAATTTCGTTTCTATTTTGTCTCTGCGGAAGGGTCAGATTTCCTTGTAACGCCGCTGGGACTAGAATGCGCTAACCAGCTTCACCAATATTCCTGTCCTGTTATTAGAATTTCCACAAACTGTGTGTGTGTGTATGCTTGAGTGTGCAGCGGTCCATGTTTTGTATTTTATTTCAGTTTTATTCCTTTTTTCTTCCTTACTCTTTTAGGTCCGGGTATGCCTTTTTTCTCCTAGTGCATTTATTCTTTATGCGACAGAGAATATATTGAATCGTATGTATATTCATTTTTCTTTTTCTTTTGCCGAATGGCACGGCTTTCAGGACAACAAAAATAGTTAAATGTCAAAAGTCTACTTCTTCAATGCAACTTTTTCATTAAGAGAATTTTTTTTTAACCAATCAGCTGCAAAAATTGTATTGTGTGCAGATGTGATCGCATTTTAGAAATTAAAATTTGCTTGATATTTTGGCTCTTGCTTTGTACTCTAGTATTATATATTAATCGTATAAATTGAAAAACTGATAGCGAATGAAAGGCGCGTGGAAGTTTCGTTTATTTTCGTATCATCTGCATTCAAGAAACCGTATTTCGATAAGATTCTCACGGAAGTGGTCGAAGAAGGGCTAAAAAGTTGAAGGTAGACGGTGATGCAGAAAGTTGAGAGATGTGTGATTAAAGTAGATGGAGGAGGAGGGCAAAAGTGTAAGCGAAAGGAAAGAGAGATATGGCACGGAGGTTGAGGTTGGAATTTTGAAGGGAGTTAAAGGCTGAAGGAAAAACGGGGGAAAAGGTGCAGCCTGTTACGGGAGAATTATTATGGGTGGGGGGACTAGGGCTAGAGCAAGACAGAGGCTGTGAAGCACACGTCAGAGAAGGTTTATGGACTGAAGGACAGAAGGAAGATTTAGTGTAAATAAAGGAGAGCGGAGGATATAGAGTGATATCCCAGTGACACCTTCCGAGAGTGAGATGTATGGCACCTCAGCTCCACCTGACCCCGAGGACCTCCACAATGTAGCCTCCTCGACGCAGACTCACGCTCAGAGGTTGGTTTAATGAAGAAATTTCGCGTCGTAGTGATGTTGGTTAACCATGGAGTGCTATCGTTTCCCTTTATCGCTGAACTGGTACATTTGACATTGGTTCCACTTGTGATTATGATTTGGGTTACTGTCTCGCTGTAAGTGTTGTGCCTCCGTCTGTCGAGAGGTGCCTTAGTGGCACGTATTTCTCCGGTAATTGGTAAACAAAATCTACCAATTTGAATGAATGTGTGTGCGTGCGTGTTTGTCTGTGTGTCTGTATATATATATATATATATATATATATATATATATATATATATATATATATATATATATATATATGTACGTGCGTATGCATATATGTATGTGCGCAATGTGTATGTAGTCATGTTTATATGTATGTCTTCCAATACATAAACTATTCCAAGATTCTCTGAATTGTTTTGTATGAACTTGCGGTGACTTTGAATTATTCGATTGTTTATCTAATATTCTTGGAAATTAGTTTATTCCAAAATTGCAAATATAAAGCTCGTAAAGAATCGAACAGATATATAAACTTGTTAGAAAGAATGTATATATCGAAATGAAATTCCGGGGCTTTCAGCCTGCTATGCACCGAATGGAAGAAGCACGTGCGCCGGTTATAGATGACGAACCTAAAAGTCAAGGTGAAGCCCCGTTTTGAAAGGTTCAGATTCGCTCCTTCACAGGCGAGGAAAGGCCAGCTAATGTTATGCAATTATTCTCTGTATTAGGCTCGACTGGCAGGAGGCTGGCATTATATGAAGACGAAACTACAGTCTGGGATTCATCTGCACAGTAGAGTTGCAGGCGGGTGGCCCTGGCGAGGGCATATGGAGTGGGCCGTATATTATAAACATTTTAACAATATACACTTGCGTAAATGATGGCATGCAATATCGCTTGAAACTGGAAAGTGGAGGGATTATATTGTATTCGTATTTAATACTGCGTCGAGTGGAATATAGTTATAAAGTACTATATTAGTGTGGCTGATGAAGTGTGGGGAACTCTTCCCCCCGGACGAATGCCTTTCCAGATTACTCTTATTGGACTGACGTTATATCTAGGTCCATCTTGATGAAAACCAATCTTCATTTGACATTTAGAGAGGTCCGCTGTAATGCTACTTAACAACAGCGTCCAATCAGGC
>BOPN01000389.1:220889-223389 GCA_017312705.2 Penaeus japonicus
TGGGATTATCTGGTGGCAGCTCAGCGCAGGCTCGGGTTACGTGCCGTTATTAGAAGGCAGGTAACTTACCCGGGGACGAGAGGCCAGTTAGGTAATTAATCGCAAGGGGGCAGAGTTCGTGTACTATTATCCTATTCAGTTTTAATGTGTTGCAATTACGTTATATGCGAGTGGACTGGTAGTTAATATGCAAGGGTGATAAAAGTGGCACATGTACCAGCGGGAAGTGAGTGTTGAGGGAGCTGGTTGCAGGAAATTTCTCCTGCCCGACTAATTAATGAGAGCAGGCAGGCGCGTGCATGAACATGTGTGGCGAAAAAGGGGATCTCTTGCTCATGTTTTTTTTTCTGGACCGAGGGATTGATATAAAGGAGTATGAATTGATAACCGGATGATATTAAAGGAAGGTTCCCCTCATTTCCTATTGTTGCTTTTCCTTTCATGAACCGAATTCATTGTCAGTTGGACACTCTCCAACGCTACAGCTGCCGTCCTTCTCTCTCTCTCTCGGGCTATCTCTTACCCTCTCCCCCTTCGTTTCTGTCTCTCTTCCTCTAGTTCTCTATCTCTCTTTCTCTTAGTTCCTCGCACTCGGCGCGTGTCCGCCCTGATCAAACCTCCTCACACTGATCCCCTGCATATAAGGTCTGTTTCTCCTGCAATCCCTAAACCAACAGACCCCGCCAGTAGACACTGCTCTTCGATCCGTGGCCACCCAGCTATGGATATTCCCTATGGATATTCCCGCGCCTTAGGCTAGCAGTGCCCCCTTCCCGGATTTCCACCTCCCTCCCGGATTCCCCGGCAGCCCCCTCCCTACGGCTTCTCTGGCCCTCTGTTTATTCTATAGTGTGCCTCTGTTCACCTGTCACTCCAGAGTCCTACAAGCTCCCCATTCACCCCCTACCCCCTCCCCTCCCTCCCCGACGTACAAGTGTCTGTGGGACAAAGCGCTCGACACTTTATTGATCCTAGTGTGTATGTGTCGATCATTGCATCACCAGACTTCAGATTGCTCTCATCTTTTTCACTCCGGCGTTCCCCCTGATTTCTCCGATGATCTTCTGACATCGCCCTTCTATTTTCTCTTCTTCTTTCTAGTTCATTCTTGACTGCCTCATCCTTATTTCTATCTTCCTTCCTTCCTTTTATCCCTTTCCTTCCATCTCTCTCATCACTCTTTTTCAATTCTTTTGTCTTTCTTTCCACATTTGATCTTCGTGTTTTCTTTGGTATCGTTTACTCTGGTTCAACTAGTAGTTTTATTGACGAACGCGTTTGTAAAAGTGAGTGAGTGAATAGCTTGTTATCACTTTCAAAGAGATGCGTTCCGTTTTGTTTGCAACGTGATATCTTTGTTACACGCCGGTGACATTATATGAATAGCGCGTAGATTACTCTCTCTCTCTCTCTCTCTCTCTCTCTCTCTCTCTCTCTCTCTCTCTCTCTCTCTCTCTCTCTCTCTCTCTCTCTCTCTCTCTCTCTCTTTCAGTTTCTCCGTCTCTCTCCTTTGTTCTCTCATTCACTTACTTGCAAAGAGGGAGACAGGCAAACAGGAGAACAGCAAAGAAGACAAACTAGCAGATAAAAAAGAAAAAACAGACGAACACAGGTAGAAGAGCTTGCAAACAGACAAATAAAAAAGGGAGAAGGAGGAAAAGAAATTAGTGACGAGAACTGCATGTGTGCGTGAGTTAGCATGTGGAAAAGCCAGACAGTCAGATAGACAGGGTCGATGCTGCATGACCAGACCTGTAACAATATTGCCAAAAATTCAGTTCTTGCAAAAAAAGGCCGAATAACGACTCTCGTCCCTTAACAAGAACGTGTATGTTTTAAGAAATCCTCGGCGTCTCCGACTGCTTCGAGGAGGTCGTATTCGGCCGAAGAATTTTGTCATAAAGTCCAGGAAATTCTCTTTGCGCTTTCTGCCTCTGCAGTTTACACATTTCCAGTCTCGTTTCCAGTGCAACACCAAATCTACGTAATGCAACATCAAACTGGGTAATACGAATTCAGTTTCCCTTTTTATCAAGGGAAAAGTGAAATTGTTTCTTTTCTTTCTCCCTCCTCCACGACGCCTGTGACTCGTTTCGGCCGCCAATACTTCACTCTGGCCTCTGACCGTGCACGTGGCCCTGAATATACAGGTGGGAATGCTGTTGGAAGTGGAATGCGCCTTTTATTAGGTTTCTTGCTTTCTCGGCTTTTCCTTTGGATTTTGTTGCTCTCATACTGCCGTCGTGCGGATTGTTTTCTTGGCCCTTTTCATTGTCGGGAAGATGTGCGTCTCAGTTGTAACTTTCAATGTTGCCGTTGCATTTGTTGCAGCTTGCTCTATAAGATTGTGGATATGATAATTCCGTAAGTATGTTCACATAGTCTTCAGCATGAGTACATTATCTACAGCTTTATGTATTCGCGTGTTAATATCTGCATTTTCATCTCTTTTTTTGTTCGTTTCTGCAGTCTTTTGACGCCTTGGCAGAGGGATTACTCG
>BOPN01000389.1:228389-238389 GCA_017312705.2 Penaeus japonicus
GATATTCTCTGAGATTAATGGTGTGATTTTTTGCCGGATGGGATTCATATTGACGAGTATATTTCGGATAAAACAAATGTATTCTTGTCGATTTTGCTTATATAGAACAAAATACAAATAAAAGATGTTCAGGGTGAAATAAAAGGAGACAAAGCAAAGTGGAGTCCGCGGAACAGAAAAAATAAAGACTAATTGGAGTTCCCAGGACTGCGAGCCAGAACCACCAGCAATAACCACCTGATTTATCATCCTTTAATGAACCATTAATGATCAAATCGTATATATAAAACTGATCTTCCTAACGATCATTATTGTGGGATTACACGTGGGATTACAAGTCTCGACGGTTTATCTTTTAATTGCTTAGAAGCAAACATGTTATTGCTGGAAGTGATGGAAGTGCCATATTTTATGTAATTAAATGCATGTTATTACATTGACAGAATGCTAAGTCACTACATATGCATTAAGACAGAGATAGATCAGCAAAATGACGTTTTGAGCGTTTTGAGAGGGGGAGGAGGTGGGAGCGTGGGAAGTGGAGTAAATAGTGGAACGATTTTCGACTATAAATCTCATCCCCTCCCAAAGCGAACAGATTTAGATTTTGTTCTGTTTCAAAGGAAAACGTAATGGAATATGAAAGGGGGATTTTCCAAGGCCATAGTACGAGAAGAGGAGGAATTTAGCGATAAAACGCGAAGCAAAGTTTTGAGGAAAAGGCCGTCGTTATCGGCAACCGCGTAAACAAATCACAAGCGCCACAGTCCGCGCCGCTCAGGAAGCTCGCTTATGAATATTAAGTTTGTACCTGCACGAGGAAGCTCTGATCCCTTAATATCCCATCGGCATGTTGAATCTTAAGTCCGTGTCGCCCCGCCGCTGAAGGAGGTGGGGCATGGGGGGAGGGGGTCTGGACGGAAGGTACTAGGGACCCAGCCGTCTTATGCAACGCTCATTATCGTACGAGGTCTGAAAGGGTATAAGTGTGTTTAAGGGCACTCGAGGGTGCCTGCAGGAGGCGCCGCAGATTGTTACGGAATATCGAGGGTTCAGACAAGACGAATATTACCGCACAAAGGCCTGGATGCGTTTGAAGCGACGGCAAAGCATTTCCCGTCTTGTGGTCCGCGGCGCACGAAGGATCCTCATGTTCAGGAGAAGAGAGAGAGAATTTGCAATGACTACGAAGCGCCTAGGAACCAGCGCGGAGGACACGTTACTTTTTTCAACATATTTTTATAAAACCCCATTTTTTTCAAGGATTTATTTTTTGGGTCGTTCTCAACGTGGTATGTTCCAGTTCGTGCCGAGTGGACGTAGAGATGAGAGTCTTGCAGGGTGACAATGGCTGTGGGAACCTTATGGAAGATCTTGTATGTGTAGAGCTGGTGAGGCATGAAGGAGTGGGGTAGACGGGGTGGGGAGGGGATGTCGTGTCTCGCTAGCGCTCCACACCATTATTCTGGAAGGGAAGGGGGCAGGGGGGCGTTACAACCCTTGCCTAGCGTTTGCCCTCCATCACACCTTAACCCCCACCCCCCTCTCTCAGCCCTCGAACCCCTCATGCCTTCCCTCCCTCCCTCCTCCCTACTCATTAGGGCTTTCACCTGAGGAATTACGCAGTTCCAAATTCGTGCCTTTGTGGTGCTGTGGTGTACAACAGTGTTCTTTTTTCCCCTCGGAGCAAGTGCGATTGCGGCGCCACATGCAGCGAGTGTCCACCATGCGACTGCTGCTGTCTGGGAGTGTGAAGGCTCGGCGAGGGAGGGGAAGGGGAAGGGGAAGGGAGTAGGGGTGGGGGGGACGGGAGGGTAGCGCACGACTTCACCCTCGGACTGTTGATCACACCTCACTTTGCTTGGTAACGTTGCGTGGTGTAAATATTTGACTTCATTGTTAAGCGTTAAGAAAATGTACATTTCGTAGCCTCCCCCCACCCCCTCCAGCTAATCCGAATCTGTTGAAGTTGCCGATTGACTTGGAGTGGAAAAGCGATAGAACGGTTCGCTGCCCTTCGTGCGTATGGACTCTGCCTCGCAAGGAAATGGCACTCACGGTGTATGAGTTGCTTTATAAATATGCATTGAATAACACTATAAATAATGCATGTTCGTGTTATACGGAAGCTCACGCTTACTCTCACTCACACTCACTCCCCCTCCCCTTCCACACACACATTCACTCACGTCGCTCACGAATGGGAACAAATATACGAACAGACACACGCGTGCGTACACACACACACACACACACACACACACACACACACACACACACACACACACACACACACACACACACACACACACACACACACACACACACACACACACACACAAAAGACCCCTTTGAGCAGACCGCCCGCCGCCCACCAAAACCATTGCTTGGATGTTGTTGGGTGCAGCTGTGGCTACTCCCTGGCTGTTTGTGTAGGCGTTGGGGCCAGACTCGGAAACAAATTAAAAGCGCTCATTCGAAGTCCACATATAGCAGAGGCGAGCAGTGAGGAGGCCAGCGACCGCGCGGATAATCAGGATGTCATATTCAATTTAAAAGAGCGCGGGTATCCAAGAGCGGCAGCGGGGTTAATGTGCGCTGTAAATGAGAGGGCCGCTGAGAAATGTGAATGCGCGAGAACGGCTAATGTTGTCAAAACAACGGGGGAAACTGAAGCAAAACACACACTACTCCTTACGATGTTGTTAGGCAGCTATCTCGGAGAGTTAAAAAAGAGCAGAGGAAGAAAAATAAATAAGCACAACTCTTAGGGCCTATATAGTCAAGAATGGAATGTGATTTTTATATTGGTCTTGCCAGAAGGAATTATTTAGACAAAAACGGTTCTGTGTAGCTGAGTCTGTCCCCCAAAATTAAATTCCGAACGGCAGCCCTTGCGGAATTTCAAACAGATCGCTACAGAAGGCGAGAAATCCCCGAAGAATCCATAAGAGAGATTCTCAGCGTAGGGCTATGGCGGTTTTGGAATAAGGGTCGCAGGTAACAACAGCCACGGGAAAGTGAGAGAAGCTGCAGCATCGACAGCTGCAGCGTCTCTCACTTCTCGCCCTTCCTCTTTCCGGGTGTTTAATTTGCGTTTGTAACTGACAAAACACGGCCGTATTTTTGTACGTCGTCGCAGTTACGGGCACACACACGTTATTGCCAGGAACGGGGGAGGGCGGGCGAGGGTGGGCGAGGGCGGGGGAGAGCGGCGCGGGAGAGGCAAGGGGAAGCGGAGTGGAAAGGGGAGGAAATAGGAGAGACATCGGTCGTGGGGGTGCGAGGTGCTGGGTGAAGGGGAGAGGCTGACAGTAGTTCCGCGAGACCGAGAATGCGGTGTAACGCCCGTGATAAGCGTAGTAGAAGGGTAGATAGTGTATGGTACCACGGCGGAGATGATGGAGTGAAAGAGTGGCGGATGAAGGGAAAAGAAATACGACATGCGACAAAAGTTAAAAAGAGGAAGGACACTAAAGTTAATGGAGGCAGGGGTGCCAAGAGGCAGTTTATGGGGGAAGCGTAGAGGAGAGTGGAGGCCGCGTACCTGGGGAGGCCTCAACCGCGAACAAATGAGACGTAAAGGAAATTGGGACGGAACATAACGACAGGATTACAGTCTTCACAGAACATATAACAAAGAAGGAATAAAAATGGGGGAAAAGGATGCAGAAAAAATCCGTGAATGATGGGTAATGATGCTTCAAGTTGCCGCGCGGGGAGACATTTGCGTTCGTCGAAGTTAATGGCGATAAGGGAGACCCGATCTAAGAGACGAAGAAATAGAAGGAAAAGGGAATAAAGAAATGAAGATATTCGAAGGGCAGGGAAGGGGGTGGGAGAGGGAGGGGATTGGGCTTGGAGTGGAGGGAAGGGGAAAAGGGGAGGGGAGAGGGGGAGGGGAGGGAGAGGGGAGGCAATAATGGGCTCTTCAGAAGAGGAACCGAAGCAAATACATGCACTTCAGGCTTTGTTGGCACACTCGGGGAGAGGCTGTGACGGGGAATATGGAGAAGGATAATGGCGTAGGAGACGAAGGGAGCCGCGAAGGAGAGGCCAGATAAGGCGCGGAGGTTATGGGGTTCGGGAAGAAAGAGATAGACAGGAAAGATACGATGGATGGGGATGCCGCTGGCGCTCGATCTTGCGTCTCGGGAGATAAAGTCATACCATCGGAGATTATTTTCGCCGTTTTTTGTGGCTGGAGATTGATGATCATGTGACATCGATAGACTCCAGCTAATCTTTGGCTTCTCGTTTTGCCGCCATTTTTCATCGTGTTCTCTCAGAGGACGAACGCAATCAAAAAGTGCGTTCTATTTCTTTCCGATACCGATTGTTGTTTGGGCATTGATAAATACTTACATTTGAAGTTTTCATGGCACAGCTTCCGTGTCGTTTTGAGGAGGATCATGTTATCACAGTCTATCATATCTTGGGATTTAGAGAACAAAAGCTAGATACTTTCTGAGTAGACGGAAAGGGGTATTGCTCTACAAGATATCAGGTCCAGAACACCAAGTAGAGTCAAGAAACTTTACTGTTGGAATCGACGCTGTTTCCTCGCCAACTGCCACGGCGCATGACATTAGCTGATCCGCGAGAAGGTTATTATGTCCATTTCTTGTGCATTAAGTGGTCGTATGTGACCTAAACTGCCTTTCGGAGAGGTTTGCCGAGTAGGTCTTTGTCTGTATTATTAGATTTTGTTATGTGAATTCAATTTAACTAAGTGCAGACTGCTGTTCACGCTGAACACAGAATAAAGCTTTCGTTTTGTCATAGAGGAATGGCCTTATACATTCTACAGTAGCTCCAGCTTTAAGGTCAGATTATGTAGATCAGAGAGTGAGGGCACGTCATGGCGCGTGAGATATTCCAGCATTCTGACAACAATGCCACACACACACACACACACACACACACACACACACACACACACACACACACACACACACACACACACACACACACTCTCTCCCCCCCTCTTCTCCTTACCTTCCCCTCCCTCCCCCTCCCTCCACCCCTTCCTCTCCCTCTCTTATTCTCCCCTCCTTTCTCTCAAACTTCCCTCCACAGACGTCTCTGTTTTCCAGGTTCTAATTTGGTCTCTCTTTCCTTCTCCCTCTCCTTCTCCCTCTCTCGTTCCCCTCCACACTCATCTCTGTTTTCCAGATTCTATTTTGGTCTCTCTCTCCTTGTCTCTCACCCACTTCCTTTCTTTCCCTCTCTGACAGCGTGCGGCTGTGTATATATAACGACACTTTTGAACCCAATCTCGATTTCTCTGATTGTTTTCGCAACTGCCACCCGTCTCCTTCAATAACCAAGTGCAGATTATTACGGGCGGTCTCATCCATCGCGTCAACACATGGCAGTGTCAGTGCCTTCGACAACTTGTGTGCTGCCAAAAGGCACGCATGCTCGGAGGTACACACACTTACACGCTCTCACATACATACGTACATAGGTGTCCATATAGGTAAACGCACACACACGACACGGGATGCACTCATACATGCCTTTGCAAGTGTATTCAGTTATAAACATATGGGCAGCGTACGAGTATATGCGCATACGTGGGTCGCTCTATTTTCCTATCAACTCAATCTCTCTCTACGTTTCCTCATGCTGACATATTCCTTTTTTTATTTTTTCTATTCCTTACTCATTTCTTTTCCCTGTCTCCTTGCCTCACACTGCGCCTTTGACTTTATCCCTTGGAGGGAAATAAAAACTCGTTTCATCTCTGCAATCTGGTGATGAAAAGCTCTGTGGCTGATGCTGATGTTTTTCTCTCTCTCCTTTCTCCGTATATATATATATATATATATATATATATATATATATATATATATATATGTATATATATATAATTGTATAGTGATATATCTCTATATAGAGATAGATATATATGTGTGTGTGTGTGTGTGTGTGTGTGTGTGTGTGTGTGTGTGTGTGTGTGTGTGTGTGTGTGTGTGCGCGTGCGCTTGTGCGTGTGTGTGTGTGTGTGTGTGTGTGTGTGTGTGTGTGTGTGTGTGTGTGTGTGTGTGTGTGTGTGTGTGTGTGTGTGTGTGCGCGCGCGTGTGTGCGTGTGCGTGTGTGTGTGCGTGTGCGTGTGTGTGTGAGTGTATGTGTGTGTGTGTGTGTGTGTGTGTGTGTGAGAGTGTGTGTGTGAAGGGAGAAGAAATATATATATATAGATAAACAGTATATATATATTTTCTTATCTATTTTATCCCTGCCCTTTCCCCTTTTTGCCTCTGCAACCATGTCGGACGGGCGAAGCGATAAAGCTCTAACCTTGGGATATCATTAGCGATACAATAATAGCCGTAATTTCTTTCGTGGTTGAAGACGGGAAGCAGGAAGTTGCGTTATTACTTTGGTCTTACCGGTATTGATTCATTACAGAGATAAATTTATTTCAGGTGTCGTAATATTGCCTTGACATGCCCCTTTGTTGCAGCACTACTAATGCAGGTTTGCAATATTGCACGTCTACCATACGTGTTGCATTATTTCTTGCATAACTTTTCTGGGCGCATTATTGTGCTGATATTATTTATTCCCGTGATAGGTGATGGCCTTCGTTTTCGCCGCCCCGTGATAAGTTCCTGCTATTGTTAGGAGTTTGTTTGCTTTGATATGTGTTATGGAGGCCGGTGTGTAAGACGGATCTTGTGTTGTATGTGGCAGACTGGGATATATGTTTGGTGGCAGAAATATCTTGTTTGCATGGTATCGGATGCAACGATTAACCTTGAGGAAGGAGGGGGTTTTGCAATGACACGGAGGCAGTGTGGGCTGGGTATGACGGTGTTAGGAAAGAGAATCCAGATCAGAGTATTACTAAGCCCAGCGAAAGGGTTTGTGTCACTCACTCATGAAGAAAAGCAAAGTGAATACTCTGCAGATGACAGGGGCCGGAGGATAATGACACGGAACGAGAAGAAGGTTTCCAGGGGAGAACAGTCTTTGGGAAAGAAAAGGCGAAGAAAATGACGAGAAATCCGTAGAGAGAAGGAGTGACGAAAGACCTCGGGAGACGTCGGGCTGTCATGAGTGACAAATGGCTGGGCGAGCATAGACATGAGGACGAAGAGACGCGGAGGGCGAGGTACCCGGGGGAGGGGGGAGGAAGGGATGAGCTAATCTCTGGGGACCTCGTGAATATTATGTTGTTAATGAGATCCCTTGATGTTGCTTACAGTGGTAGCCTCTCCCCCTACCCCTTCCCCCACCACAGTTCCCTTCCAGAGTTTGGAATTTTAGAATACGCTTATATCTATGGCGGTGAAATGTGGCGACATCCTCTGCTGTATAGGGAAAGGATATTGGCAATATTTTCTCCTTTGAGTCCCGCGCTTTGATTATCTGTGATACAAGTTCTATAAAAGTCCCCCTAATATGATTTAAAGATTCGTCGTGAATTCCAAAGAGATCGGGTATCGGAAATATTTCAGAGGTTCGACGTGGGAAATACATGAAGATGTATGAGCGATTATTTGAATATTGGGTTTGGGGAAAACCGCGAGAGTTGTAAGGCAAGTTGTGGTGGAAAAGCAGTTTCTCGGCTGACTTTGTGTAACTCCTCTCTTGGTTCAAATGGATAAAAGTTTTCGACTTAAAAAGCTATTCGTATGACCAATTCTAATTTGTATGATGTTGCCTGTTCTATGATCATTGTAAAATCACTTTCGTCGAAATGCCACCTTAGTGACGGAAGAAAAAAGTTTCAGTGGTCTTCAAACACGGCTCTCCATGTGAACGCTACAACTAGCTCTCCATATTGCTCTCCTCATAAAACCGAAGGCTAACTCAAGACCAGTATGCGTAAAGAGGCGAGGTTCCACGGCGCCCTCCATCCCGCGCTCAGGGTCGTCCCGCGGCGTGTCATTATGTCCTTATATCGACCATTAGCTCCGAGGTGATCATCGGCGCTCGGTCTGGCTGCTACACTCGGCCTCAAAGCGAGATCCTTTATCCCCTGACGTCACTAGGCAGGCGGTGCAGGCGGGAGGGGAGGGGGGACGGGGTAGAAGAGTGGGAGGAGGGTGGAAAGGGAGGGAATTGTTCACGAGTGTCCTGCTAATCAAGTGTTGGAGCCCTTAAGTATATATGCTTGTTTATCTTTTTGGTTGACCTTTTTTTGTCTTTCTTCTCTTCCCGTGTAATTATAACCAGGTTGTTTGCTATTTTTGGGTGAATTAATTTATAATGTCCTGACTCACTGAGAAAGACTCTTGCATTTAACAAGGTCACGTCAGCCCGTTGATTTTTTTTTTGTTTCTCCAGCCAGTCTCCCTTGCATGTGATATTCAGCAAAAAAAAAAGAAAGAAAAAAAAAATAGATACGAGAATATTATTTGCCAAGCATTTCCCTGCTTAATAGCTCTTAAGCAAAGCGAATTTCTTGCCTTGCCGATAGGTAGTTCAACCAATATCACTTTCTCAGTATTACATGCAATCATTCTGTGTTTAAACAACCAGGGGAGTCTTGTTCACGAATTAGGGAATATTGTTGAGCGTTGTCTGGCGATGTAATGGAGGAGTCGGCACCAAGGGCAAAAAGTTGGTGAAGGATACGTGCCTGTGTGTGAGAAAGTGAGTGAGTGTGTGTGTGTGTGTGTGTGTGTGTGTGTGTGTGTGTGTGTGTGTGTGTGTGTGTGTGTGTGTGTGTGTGTGTGAGTGAGTGAGTGTTTGCTTATGTGCATGTGTTATTCATGCGTGGACGTGTATGTTTATGCATGATTACTTGTCTGCACGTTGCCATGTGTGTGAATAACATACACGCCGAGACCTTTGTGTCTGTGGAGATTATATGTGTTCATACATGTTAGTATTCACACACACACATAATTCATGGTCATATAAAGCTAAATTTACACACAATTAAGAAGTGGCATTAGTGGCTGCTGTGCCAAGTAAAAAGTGCGTCGTGCGTGACCGCCTTGGGAGTAAGCATGCCTCGTTTGCGCCGCTGGCCCGAACGACACAAGTGGACCGCGACTCGCCAAGAGTACTATGTCATGCTTCATTGTGTCTCATGACCTCTCCCTTGTTTCATGCGCTCACTGGTCACGCCCATCTCCTACTTTGTTTACTGCTCACATGGCAAGCCGTCTGGCCCACATTATCGCAAGCCAGCCCTTTCCTCAGGTTTTATTTAATCGTCTTTCCCAAAGTCCAACAAAAAACTCATATACCACAACCACACAACCCAACCTTCTGTTCCATACCAGGGTTCGTTCGATTTCGTGTGGAGTGCGAGGTCCCCCTGGGATTGCACTGAGCAGGCCAGGTGGAGCGAAGAAGGAGCTCACACTTTGCTAGAGGCTTTTATAATGGACTCCGGCACAATGAAGGGCGGGTCGATAGGCAAGACGGAATTTTGTGCGCGTCTCAAGTGCAGGTAATTAGGGCGATGGCGCTGCTCGGCGATGAATGTGATAAAGTGCAGATTAAAGGAGCGATGGTTTATGCCCCCGCTTTATTTTGCGACAGGAGGAGGGAGGCTCGTCGCTTGGCGAGAGTGTAAGGGAGCGGGAAAAGATGGCAAGGGAGGGAGAACGGATGGAGGAGGGAAGGGAGGGAGAGCGGGAAAAGAAGGGAAGGGAGGGAGAGCGCGAGAGGAAGTGGGTGAGGGAGGGACAGAAGACGAAGGCCTGGGGAGGAAATGGGAGTTGGAGAGGCAGGGGGTTGAGACGGAAGAGATTGTGAGAGGGGGATGGGATAAGAAGGAATAAAGCGCAGAGGAGAGAGGGATAAGATTTGAAGTAATGAGGTGGGAGGAAGAGAGGGAAGGATGGGAAGAGGAGAGAGAGGGAGAGAGAGATAGATAGATCGAGAGAGAGACAGACAGACAGACAGGGAGAGAGGGAGGGAGAGAGGGAGGGAGGGAGGGAGGGAGGGAGGGAGGGAGAGGGAGGGAGAGAGAGAGAGAGAGAGAGAGAGAGAGAGAGAGAGAGAGAGAGAGAGAGAGAGAGAGAGAGAGAGA
>BOPN01000389.1:248389-253389 GCA_017312705.2 Penaeus japonicus
TCGCTCGCTCTCCTTCTCTCCCTCCATACCTCCCTCCCTCCCTCCCTCCCTACCTCCCTCCCTACCTCCCCCTCTCTCTCTCTCTCTCTCTCTCTCTCTCTCTCTCTCTCTCTCTCTCTCTCTATCTATCTATCTATCTATCTATCTCACCTGCTCGTATGTATATAGGCATGTATACGCGAACGCTTATGCACACGCACACACACGCATACGCATACGCACACGCACACGCACACACACACGCACACTGCACGCACGCACACTGCACGCACGCACTCACACACACACACACACACACACACACACACACACACACACACACACACACACACACACACACACACACACACACACACACACACACACACACACACACACACACACACACACACACACACACACACACACACACACACACACACACACACACACACACACACACACACACACACACACACACACACAAACATAAACATTAACACACATACACATACATATACATAGATACATAAATACATACGTACGTAGTACGTACATATATACGCAAACATACAGACGGTTCACAGGAAATGTATTTTTCGCACATGCGAGCGAACAAAGCTAATTGTGCTCAGCTGTACTAGCGGCGATCATACCTAGCGGTGCTCCCCATTTGTTACTGTTCTCTGTTCCACGATAGCACACGCACGCAACTTCGCCATCAAGAACGCCTGATATGTTTTGCCCTGGGAAGCTTTTCATTTTGGTTTCCAGGTTATTTTTATGGTTTTCTCCATTTCCAATATCGAAGAATTATCCGGAAGGGGAGAGCATCTCGATCTTGCGATGTGCTCAGTGTGAGGAATTGATAATTAGTCGGTCCGCGTTCGGGACGTAAACCGCTGTGGTTCTGGTGTAAACTTATGTTTTTCCATTTATTTTGAAATAATGTAGATGTTATTGTAGCAGCAGATACGTACGTGGATTATTTTTATTTGGATCTGTGCATTTAAGAGCAACAATCGCACACCTGGAATGTGTTGCGAATTTCGAAGTTTTTACGAGTAATGACATGCGAAGTCTTTGCCATAGTGTTCGCACCCTGGAATAATATTGTGCAACTGATATTGCAGTGGCATAATTTGCGCTTCGTTTTTTCTTGGTAGTCGGAGTAATTACTGAAGTCGAACTTACAGTTGTTGGAATTGCAGCACATAAAACTTTGGAGGAAGCGGCTCGGGCAGCCGGTGGCGTGGCAGGGCGGCCGATGCGCCACACACAGGAGTCCCCTCGCGGCGGCGGCGGCGGCGGCGGCGGCGGTCTGCGTCACGCGCCGCACTCACATATTGAAATTAGACGCTCGGTGATAACATTAATCAAGGCGAGGGGAGGAGGCTCACTAATATTCCCCCACGCTTCAGAGGCGCTCACTTACCTCCCTCGAGGCCTCCTGCCTTTCTCTGCTCCCTCCCCTCTCCTTGCCCTTCCCTCCTCTCCTTGCCTTCCCTCCTCTTCTTATTCGTTCTTGGCCCTGATGTCATCTTTTGTCCCTCTCTTTCAGAATCTTTCGGTGACTTCTCTTTTATGGTTTCTTCCACGCTCCGCTTGCCATTCCTTCTCTCTAGTTCCTCCATCTCTCTCCAGTTCCTTCCTTCGCCCACAGCGAGTGTCATCATCTTTCATGACCAACTTCGTTCTCGTCGTTTCCTTCCCCTCCCCCTTGCCCTCCGCTTCCTCCCCCTCCCCGAGAGCGGCGGTGCCAGTAATCCTATCGCCTGATTACCCGCCTCGTCCTCTCCCCCGCTCTCCAATCCCCACCTCTTCCTTCTCGCCTACCAATCCCCGCTTCGTCCTCCTCATCATCCAACCTCCACATCGTCATCCTCGAGCCCTCGCCAATCCTCCCCTTTTCCTCCCCGCCCTTCAATCCCCACCTCGTCCTCCCTTCCCTCTAATCCTCACCTCGTCCTCCGCGCCCTCCAGCCCTAGTCTGACGTTATCGCTTCTTGTTATTCCCTCCTCGTTCCCCTGTGCTATCCATCCATCTTCTTTTATATCCTCTAATCATCCTTCTCTCTTCCTTATACTTCGTCCCTATCGTCCTGCTTTTCCTCTCCCTTTTTTCCTTATTCTGTTCCTTCTTTGTCGCTTTTTCTTCTTCAGTTCTTATCGCTCTCTCCCCCACGCCCCTCCTTCGGCAACTCCGTCTCCTCCATCACCCTCTTCCAGCCTATTCCCCGGTATCGATCTCCTCGCACATGTCCCGAGATTATCCATTCGGCCAGTTCCTCATATTTATCCTATGCCTTCTCTCTCCTTGTTATTCCTGCGCACTCTTATCTCCCCTCTGGATGGCTGTTGTTCCTCGCGAGATTCTTCCCCTTCCACCTTGGTATCCCCATCTTGCCAACTTCGCCTTTGTCCAACCCTTGAGCTTTTTTTTCTCCTGTCTGTTCAACCAGCGCGGGATTTGTGATTCGTCCTTATTATTTACCCCTTTTGCTCTCTCTAGTCGCTCTCCTTTCCCGCCTTCTTTCTCTCTCTTTTATTTTGCCTTCTCTCTCTCTCTCTCTGACTCTCTCTCTCTCACTCTCTCTCTGACTCTCTCTCTCTCTCTCTCTCTCTCTCTCTCTCTCTCTCTCTCTCTCTCTCTCTCTCTCTCTCTCTCTCTCTCTCTCTCTCTCTCTCTCTCTCTCTCTCGCTCTCTCTCTCTCTCCTTCCCTCTCTCTCTCTCTCTCTCTCTCTCTCTCTCTCTCTCTCTCTCTCTCTCTCTCTCTCTCTCTCTCTCTCTCTCTCTCTCTCTCTCTCTCTCTCTCTCTCTTTCTTTCTCTTTCTCTCTTTCTTTCTCTCTTTCTTTCTCTCTTTCTTTCTCTCTCACTATCTCTCTCTCTCACTCTCTCTATCTATCTATCTATCTATGTTTTATTCCGTCTTTCAATTTGTTTTTCTATCCCCCGTTATGCATCTGTGTCAGTGTCTCGCATTCCCATCCCTTCCATCCGAGAAGCATCGAATCGCCGTCGGTGACCGTTCCTTGTGTCTGATCTCCGTCGTTCCAGAGGTGACTCATCCTCCCGCTCCCTCTCATAGAAGGGTCTCGTCTTCCTTAAGCCTCGAAGATCATTACATCCCTCCCCCTCCCACCGGCCCCCTTCCCTGCGCCCCTCCCCTTCCCGTCTCCTCAATGATCTCCCTCAAATTGTCCGTCGGGCTGTTGCGTCCCCCTTCAGGTCGGGGCTCCTGGGTCGCCGAGAGGGAGGGGAGGCCAGGGCAGAGGTTGGGGAGGGGGTGGGGGCCCTGGCTTTGCCGCTATTTTCCAGAGATCAGCTTTATTACTCATCCAATATGGCGAATCACCATAGGAACGCTCCACATTTTGGCGCTAGGGTCTCGGAACGTCAACGGAGTGTTCGAGCCGATTCACAGCGAGGCAGCGATCTTCATGCATGAACTCTCAAACTGCAATGCTGTAGAAATAATAGTACCAGTTGCAAAAACAACAACAGAACAAATACAACAACAACACTTATGATCGTGGTTGAACAAGAATAGTAATTACGTGAGAGCAAGTAGAAATTGTATGATATGATACTCTGACGTTCGTGACTGCATTACAAGCAAAGGTCCCCGGCCAAAAATTCCACTTAAAGTCGCCTTCATATTTCGCTGGCGGTCGCGCACGGGATGACACGAGGAGCTCCAGCACGTGGTGGTAATTACGCCTCGAGGAAGCATGGCCCGCGTAATGAGCACTTCTCACTCGTCTCTTCCCTTGAGTTTCTTAATAATGTTGGCTTCTGATTTTTAAAAAAATATCTTTCTCCCTTTCGCTTGTATTTTAAAATGGCTCAGTTTGACATGAACAAAAAGATTCGCGAAGCTCTTCAAGCGACTCCTCCTGGCGCCCTTATCTTGCGAAGAGTTCCTGGTACTTCGAGTTTTGTTTGTCCCTTGGCTCGCCCGCTGCCTGCCTTCTTCGCAGGTCTGTTCTAAGAATTTTATCGCTTCGGGAAGATGTACACCACCTCTCCTTCTTACGACGCACAAGGGGGAAGCGGATTCTTCTCTCAATCTCTCCGACCTCCGCCATCCCATGTGCCAGCTAAACGTTTACTCAGTCCTTTGCAACAAACTCCAAACTTCTCACAGTAAATCTTCGACCTTCCCCTCACTACCCGCGTTTTTACCGCATATTCTTTGACACACACTTTCTGGCTTCTTACCTCATAACTCCCAGCCAATCTCAACTCTCTGCGAACCTCGCTATCTTTTCCCCCCCTTTTTCTGCCATCATCGTTATGTTTATATCATCTCCTCTTTCTCTCTCTCTCTCTCTCTCTCTCTCTCTCTCTCTCTCTCTCTCTCTCTCTCTCTCTCTCTCTCTCTCTCTCTCTCTCTCTCTCTCTCCCTCTCTCTCTCTCCTCCCCACGCCTTCCTATCCCTCTCTCTCTCTCTCTCTCTCTCTCTCTGAAACATTATCTCGAGAGTGCCTCCGCCCTCACGACCAGTTGTACTCTTACCCTCGACCTTGATCCTATCTTACCTTCTATCTGCGCATCTTTCTTCCTTCCATTTCCCTCCAATACTTCCATACTTCACTCCCTCCATACTCATGATTCTTCTACTCCACATTCAAGCCTGCAATCCTTGTCTAAAATATGCTGGAAATAGGCTATGTTTTTTTTTCTACATGGCAGTAGCGTAGCGTGTGATATATTGAAGTCCCATCCGCTCCAAGCTCAGCTCCTCGGCAACCCAGGATGGCCATGAAGATGTTTTCTAGTCAACGCTTGTTTATTTGGAGTGATTAATGGCCGCTTCATATGCCTGCTTATAAAACACCCGTCATATCTTTTCCTGTTCCGACTGGATCGCTATACGCATATTGTTAGTCATGGTATTTTATGTAAATGGAAATGTAGTATTAGTATAATTAAGTTTGTTGCTATGCGCACTGACTGAGTGAGTTGATGAATAAGTGAGTGAATGAGTGAGTGAATGAATGAATGAATGAATGAATA
>BOPN01000389.1:265889-273389 GCA_017312705.2 Penaeus japonicus
GAATATTGCCGTTCAACTCGATAAAAAAACAGAGCATGGGATTGGTTAACTTCGTGCATTATAACTCCCGTGTCGCTTTTGGGGCATTTGGATGTGAGGCTATAGGAGGGAGTAAGGAGGGCGGACAGAGGCAATGATCAACTGGTTTGAAAAGGGGAAAAGGGAGAGAATGCTCTGATGTTTGGGGAGAATGGGGAATGGGGAATTTGCGGATGTGTGTCGGGGGTTTCCTAAATGTAAAGAGCATGATGAGGTCGTCACGGACATAATACAGGATTTGATATAGCAGAGCTGTAAGGTAATGTATTTTAACCAGTATAAAACGTTGTTATTTGTAATTGTTGTGGTCACTGATACAAGAAGAGATTAGCAAGATTACGCAGAAACGCACGTCCAGAATACATCGCACAATGACAGCTCGGTTTCAATTTGAAATTCAATTCTAATTTCAGTTTAGGATATTATGATAATCACGTAATTTCAGTTTGGAGTGGACCAGATTTGATGTTAATTAATTCTAAAATATGACAAGTTTTCCACGTCAATTCAGTCTAGAATATGACAGCTTTACCGCCTGTCCAACCCGAGCGAACTAAGGTAGGCGTGCAACATCGGAGCGCCCCCCACGCCTGGTGTAGATTTTTCTTATACCAGTTCGCGTGGTATAAAGAAAAAAAGAGCTGCCGGCATGAAGGGAAAAGGGATAGATAAATACGCATGTGTTCTGTTTGAGTAGCCTTTGAAATGGAATTCAGTTCATTGTGAAGGTGACTCCAATTGGGTCGGGATATTTTCTGCTGCGTGTCCCGCCTGCTAGGGTGAGGGGGAGTAGGGGAGGGGGAACTTTTTATGTAAATACCCTGTCGCCCATTAGCTTAATGCATTGAAGCTTTCTCTTCTTTTCCCTGCCTTTCTGGAACTAGAGAAGTATTCAACAGCATTGATAGGGTAGGAGGAACATCCACTGACATCTAATAGGACTAGAGCAGTATCCACGAACATCTAATAGAGCTAAGGAAGCATCCACTAGCATCGAATAGAATGAGAGAAACATCCACTAGCATCTTATAGAAGCATCCTCTAACACCGAATGGGGCTGCAGGACATATCACTAACATCTAATAGGACTAGAGAAGCATCCACTAGCATCGAGTTGGACTAGCATCTATTAGACACTAGCATCCACTGGTATCTAATAGGACATCACATCTCCTTAGATTGCAATTTCGTGTAAAGGCGAGGTTGTCCTCGTGACCCTCTTGCTCAGCACACATTGATGCGTCTTCTACCACGCCCACTTTCTCCACGCAGAGCCACTCACGCCCACTCTCTTCGGACTTTCCCGACCACGCCTACACTGTTAACCTCTCTCCTGCCACACCCATTAACTCCAAATTATGTATGCCACGCACCGCATCTTTTTTAGGTTTCTGTGTGTTTGTTTGTTTGTATGTTTCTTTGTTTTTATGTTTGCTTGTATTTATGTTCATATATAAATGTGCTTATATCAAGCAATACAAAGTTATATCGAGTTAGATGCGGGTAATTATCCTTGCTTCTTGATTTGGTTGATGTTTTGTTAAAATTACATATGGAGAGAAAACGAAAAGACAGAGAGAGGCGGAAGCTGCAATATATCAACATTATGAGTAAATTGGCGACAGCCAATGGGGAGGGCATACAGCGTCACGGGTGTCGGCAAAGCTACACCTAAGAGAGGTACGCTCTCCCATGACGCCTCTTGGGTATCGCTGGTTACTGGTGTTGTTACATCAGGTCATTTCCAAGTAAATTAATATGATACTGGTTAGTATCTGTAACAACTTTGACGATCGGTTAGTATCTGTAACAAACTTTGACGTTATTCTTGTTAGCGGAACGAATATTTTGCTCACTGTAAAATTGTAACGTATCCTTAAAAACAAAATTCAGCAAGTCAAGCATAAAGCATACCGCCTCCAACCATGCAAATATTGACAGACCATTGTCGAAGGTGGTTGAAACCCCGTATGGTTGAGCGATGGTCGAGTCAACAGCCAGCCAAGCGTGGTATGGAGGTCGGACATTTGGTGTTGTGTAAGTGCTAAACGATTTTCTTCCTTCTCCCCAGAAGTTGTAACAACTCACACCACTCCAGGAGCTGGTTTTGCTGCTCAAAGCGCCCAACGAAGGCAGAATAATGCTCCTGCCTCTTTCCTATTCACTAACATTCATCCATCGTCAACTTTTTGGTGAAAGTTTTCGGGAGAATTTGGAAAGGCCAAGAGCCATGGAGGAGCTTAGGGAAGACCTCCTTTTTCTTTGATGTGCTGATTTGACACTCATCGCGCGAAGGCTACTTTTGAATTATTTTATTTTAGATGAATCGCTTAGAAAAGAATAAACCAAGGAAAAAAACGCATACGGAAGAATAGCTTTGACGATAAAGTACGATGGCCGAATCGGAGCGGCCAGTGAAAACAAACATTGTAAATTGGATGTGGAGGTAAAATAACAGAAACTGAAACAGTACACGTAAAAGTAAGATCGCGGAGGTGAAGCGTGCATGGTTGCAAAGGGTCCGAGCAGTCAGCCCCTGCTCCTGCTGGACCTGCTGGAAACGTACCTGCTGAAGATGGGTATTACGTAATAGAAGATGGGAAATAAACATTCGAATGCGAAATGCCAGTGCCCCAAAAATGCTAAAAAACACAAGCAACACCATGATTCCCGCAACCACAGCTCACACTGTGGCGACAGACACCACAGCAAGCAAGGCATCCTTTACAATCAACAGGACAAGCAGCACCAGCAGCCCAGACTCCACAATCCGTACCACACAAACGTGGTCCACTGTAGAGGGTGAGCGCCGGACACAAACTTTTCTACTCCTTGCATCCATAAGCAAAGTTTGGACGTTGTTGCTTTTAAGTGCCCCCTGAAGATGCAGATTTTTTTCGTGTTTCCTTGTTATTGTTTTCCCTGTTTGTACTACTGTGGCGCTGGCCAAGCTTTTGCCTCCTCCCTTCTCTCGCTCATTGGCCTTTTCCCCTCCTCCTCCTCCTTTTCTTCTTCAACCTACTTTTCTTCTCCCTGCTCCCTCGCCTCCTCCTCCTCCTTTTCCTTCTCCTTCTCCTCTCCCCTCCCTCTCCTATTTTCTTCTTCCTTCCCCCGCCGCCTCCTCCTCTTCCTCTTCCTCTTCCTCTTCCTCTTCCTCTTCCTCTTCCTCTTCCTCCTCCTCCTCCTCCTCCTCCTCCTCCTCCTCCTCCTCCTCCTCCTCCTCCTCCTCCTCCTCCTCCTCCTCCTCCTCCTCCTCCTCCCCCCCTCCTCCTCCCCCTCCTACTACTACTACTACTACTACTACTACTACTACTACTACTACTTTTCTTCTTCCTCCCCCTCCTCCTTTTCTTCCTCTCCCCCGCATCCTCATTCTCCTCCTCCTACTACCACCACCACCACCACCACCACCACGCCTACTACACCTCCTACTTCACCTCCCTCCCGCCTTCTTTCCTTCCTTCTTCATCTCATTCTTCTCCCCCTCCTTTTCCTTTTCCTATTTCTCTTCCTCCTCCACCTCCTCTTCCTTTTCTTCCTTCTCCTATTTCTCATCCTTCTCATCTTCTTCCTCTTCCTTCTCCTATTCCTCCTCTTTCTTATCTTCCTCCTTTCCCTCCACCTCCTCTTCCCCTTCTTCCTTCTCCTATTCCTCCTCCTTCTCCTCCACCTCCACTTCTCCCTCCTCCTCCTCATGTAAATTATCAACAATTCCAGTATGCTGTGTGATTATCATATCTTCGAATGATTTTTGCGGATATATTGTACTAAACTATCTTTTTTTCTCTCTTCGCAGGTGAGTAATCGTGAAATCATGACATGAGGTGGATATTCATACGTCGCCGGTCTGGTAAGGAGGATGGAGAACGAGAGCGAGAGTTTAAGCTAGAGAGAGAGAGAGAGAGAGAGAGAGAGAGAGAGAGAGAGAGAGAGAGAGAGAGAGAGAGAGAGAGAGAGAGAGAGAGAGAGAGAGAGAGAGAGAGAGAGATAAAGAGTGAGTGAGTTTCGGCCATGCATTCATTACCCAAGGCCACAAAGCGAGAGAGAGAGAGAGAGAGAGAGAGAGAGAGAGAGAGAGAGAGAGAGAGAGAGAGAGAGAGAGAGAGAGAGAGAGAGAGAGAGAGAGAAAGAGTGAGTGAGTTTCGACCATGCATTCATTACCCTAGGCCACAAAGCGAGAGAGAGAGAGAGAGAGAGAGAGAGAGAGAGAGAGAGAGAGAGAGAGAGAGAGAGAGAGAGAGAGAGAGAGAGAGAGAGAAAGAGAGAGAGAGAAAGAGAAAGAGTGAGTGAGTTTCGGCCATGCATTCATTACCCAAGGCCACAAAGCGAGAGAGAAAGAGAGAGAGAGAGAGAGAGAGAGAGAGAGAGAGAGAGAGAGAGAGAGAGAGAGAGAGAGAGAGAGAGAGAGAGAGAGAGAGAGAGAGAGAGAGAGAGAGAGAGAGAGAGAGAGAGAGAGAGAGAGAGAGAGAGAGAGAGAGAGAGAGAGAGAGAGAGAGAGGGAGTGAGAGAGTGAGAGAGTGAGTTTCGGCAATGCATTCATTACCCAAGGCCACAAAGTGAGAGAGAGAGAGAAAGAGAGAAAGAGAGAAAGAGAGAAAGAGAGAAAGAGAGAAAGAGAGAGAGAGAGAGAGAGAGAGAGAGAGAGAGAGAGAGAGAGAGAGAGAGAGAGAGAGAGAGAGAGAGAGAGAGAGAGAGAGAGAGAGAGAGAGAGAGAGAGTTTCGGCCATGCATTCATTACCCAAGGCCACATCTTTCCCTCCGAGGGCGAGCTGCAATCAGGCCAGAAGCGTCCAGCCAACGGGAATACTGATGTGTAACACGAGGCACCTGAAGGCGATCTCACTGTAGTAATATTGAGCGTCGGTGCAAGGTAAGGGGTGCCGGCCGGGTCCCACCGGCGATCTGTCCTAAGTAAAGGTGTAATCACAGAAGTGCGGCTAGATTCGCAGTGTGCGGTTATTGGCCGCCGCAGACCCGCTCGCTTCTCTAACACCTTCTTCATTTTATTTTACGGTTATACTCATCCCAGCTTATCCGCAGAACGACCCGAGTTGCGCGGAGGAGCCGAGATTTATTTTTTTCTTCCTTTTATAATGTTCTTTATTGGCGATAAAGTCAGTCGGATGCTTTTTGCTTTTTAGGTTTAGCTACGATTTCCGTTAATAGGCGTTCTATGACGTTCTTGTATGCCCCAATGATGAAGTCAAACGCGAAGATTATCTGTTGCTATTATGGTGATAGTTTCTGCCAAGCTGCCCGCGCAAGGTGAAGACTCCCTCCCCCAACACACGCCCAAACACCGCTGTAACTTTAAGGCATTCTTGTAATCAAGGTGCGGTGGAGTCTACTATTATTCTCGGAAGTCTTCGATATTTCAGGCCGCCTACATTATAGCTGCAGCGTCGGCGGTCCCTTCTGATGATATGACTCTGTCACTGTAATGACGGGACTGATGTTCTCTGTCTGTTCAGAATAGTTCGCTCTGGGTTCTCGCTTCACCAGTCTCTGCACGAGAGAGCTACCAGTTGTGTGTTCTAGACTAATTGACTTGCGTTATTTTTTATGGAGTTATTGCTTTGACTTTAGGTAACATATAGTTTACTGCATGAGTACGTTGAGGCTTATTATGAAAATGAATAGATTTCTTTTTGGCAATCACAGTTCCTGCATCACATATCGAGCTACGATTCCATGCAGACTCGTTGATTCAAGTGTTAGATATGTTTTATTACATTTTTTTAGTGTTATCTATTAATTGGGAAGCCCTATTACACTGCACCCATGTTGGGTATGAAATGACCATTATCATTTTCCCTGCAA
This sequence comes from Penaeus japonicus, assembly GCA_017312705.2. Taxonomy (NCBI): domain Eukaryota; kingdom Metazoa; phylum Arthropoda; class Malacostraca; order Decapoda; family Penaeidae; genus Penaeus; species Penaeus japonicus. Next base: position 271,749 of record BOPN01000389.1, read on the forward strand.
CACCACGCCCTCCCTCACACGCGTCTACCCTATCGAGCCTTATGCTGCGAGCGGTCTGCCTTTTGTGTGATATCGTGTGCCTTCACTCCTGCGCTGCTCCCCTTCCCGGTGACGACCCTTCCCTCGCCGCTTCATCCTTTCGCTTTGCTCATAATTGATAGAATTCATTTCACAGGGAGCACTGTTGAATAGTTGTGAGCACACACCTATGTATATATGTTTGTTCTCCTCTTTTTAAATGAAAAGATGTATTATAGTGCTCTTATTCGTAAGATGTCTTAATCGCTTTCAAGACATATCATCAAAGTAAATAGACATAGGAGAATACGCGATAGTGATTTTGAATGTTGAAAGTAAACGACAAGAGTAATCAATGTAGACATTGGGCAAGGCAAAAGTTTGAAGAGCTAAAAACTTCGCGTGTTTATCGTGTAAACGTTAAGGAGTAAGCGCATTATAGGTACGTCGGGGGCTTATTACTTTGGACGAAAATAGGATAAAAAAAATGAAAGTAGAAAATATCTGTATTTCAAATAATGGTTCCACCAAAGAGCCATCACTTTTTTCATACAGAAATAAAGTAGCACTGTGTTCTTCTCTTCATATCACATTCTTTATGAAAATAAGGACGCATGCGGATGTCAGTATAGGCCTACTCTATTATCTCGGTCCCGTTGGATTTCTCGCTCGAGGGATTTCTAATGCATCCCCGAGGATCCTCCAATTTGTATAATGCCGGCAGAATCACCGACATCGCAAAGAGATCCATTTCGGATGTACACGTCCAAGGCTTGATACTAGAGCGTCCATTGTCAGGATATTAAGTTATGCGAACCTTCGGACAAAGGGGAACGCTGTTGCCATGCGAGGATCATTACTGTCTCTGAGGTCGCAACACCCAGCCGGGACTCGAAGTGAAATGCATCATGATTTATCCGTAGACTTTCGTTGGGTATTCGCCCCTGTTTCCATTTTGTATGGTTATGTAGTTTAGTGTAATTTAGAGCTAATATTGTTTATTTAGAATGGAATCGCCATCATTTTTATAAAGTTGTCTTGGAGCAGTTTCGAGAGAGGAGTGTTTCTAGTCATTGTTGAATTGTCTGATGGTCGAAGGGTTGCCGTGCCGTGTGTCAATACTCAATCAGCACAGCATACAATGGGGAAGTTGTTACTGTCATGGGAGTAAATTATTTTTCATTGTATGCTTTATTTTGTATCTATTCTTTGAAATCTTCATATTTTACGCAGTCTGATTTTCATTTATTACCTCTTTCTCTGTACACATTTTAAATAACCCTCGTTTGTCCTTCCCCATGTCCCTCATTTGATATATATCCCCCATTTCCTTCTGTCGTATACTTTCACTTATTTTTACCTTCTCATCTGCCTTCCGCTCCTTTCTTTACTCTTCACATTTGAGTTTCTCACATTTACTCAATGCTGTATGTCCATTTTCCTCAGCAAGTTATTTCTCGTTACATTCTACAAAGTCGGGAGAGTCGCGCAGGCACCTCCTTTTGCCAGCCTTCTGCCCCCCCCCCCCCCCTCCTCTCCCATGTATACATTCTCTGCCCATACAGGCGTCCTGGATTTCCCCTCAATGTTACGTGCATGTGCTTCGGTAATGTTTAGTCATTA
>BOPN01000389.1:275889-288389 GCA_017312705.2 Penaeus japonicus
ATATATATATATATATATATATATATATATATATATATATGTCACACACACACACACACACACACACACACACACACACACACACACACACACACACACACACACACACACACACACACACACACACACACACACACACACACAAATGTACTTAGTAATAGATAAATGAACTTATTTTGTTTTTTCTCCACAGAAGAAGGCCTGGTGACTTGCATTCTATCGTTTTTGTATCTCGTTCCTTTATATGAATTGACCCCATTTTCTATATATATAACGCAAACGCATTTCTAGCTCTGCCACGTATTACTTCCCTCTCCCTCCTCCCGCTGTGCTTGCATTCGTCTTCTGTGGCCGTCCGTTTCTGCTGCTCATTTGTATTTCCCCCCCCTCACCCCTGACGTGTCGGGGCGTATTATTCACACGGACATCGATCACCAGGTTCGCGTTGAGGTTGATACTCCATTAGCAAGCTTTGCCATTCTCATCCTTTTCTTTTTTTTCTTGCCTTTTTTTAGAATGGTATGAAAATTGCAAGGCAGGTGGCGTGCGTTTGGTGTGATTTCGCTCGCGTTAACCGTTTCATATTGCATGCTTTGGAGAAGAAAGTCGACGCGTTTCCGTATTTTGTAAGCCAGTATTACGTGCGATTTATTTCTGGTCTTTTGCGTGTGGTATTATTGCACTCATTTCCTTGGTGTAGCTTGTTTCCGTACCGTGTTCCTCAGTCGGTATTTCACTGGTATGATAACATCGTATTTATTCACCAAGTACACTTTTGAAATATTAGTTTTCCCTAGATTTTTCCGAACGATGGTTTTGTTTTTGAATGATTCGTTTTCTGTAGTATAGAATTGGAAGTTGAAGATATTTAATGATATTCCAAAGAGAGATAAATGCAAGGAATACGATGCACTTAGGAACCACGAAAGTTAGGGAAGAATTTGCATAATTCTGTTATAGGAGTTTAGGTTTTGCTGTGGTACGAATCATGTGAAATATATCTTTCTGCTTGTTTTCTGGTCTTCTTTGTCCAGTTATTGCGTGTTCTCTACTGGTCACTCTGAAACACGCACAACCATTTATTGCGCGTATGTTTTATGTACGTATTTGCACGTGTGGAGAACGTTGTTAATGATTAAATGTGTTTACGAATCGCCATGAGTTTATGTTGACGGACCATCGCCTGCGTAACTCTAGGGCTGTTTGACTAAGCGCAGAACCAACAGGATAATAAGAATGACCTCCTCTTGTAGATTCAGTGATGTATTAAAGGTCAGGTCGCGAAAGGGGACAGGGTGCTGGCGTGGCGGGCGGCCCGGGGAGGTGGTCTCGCGGTAGGTGTGGGCGGCGAGTGCGAGGTTGCTCTCTCTCTTGTTCCCATTTCACGGCGCATATTTTATCGCGGGAGGCGGGTCTGATTGGCTGCTTAATCTGGTGTAAGGATTGGCTGTTAATTGAATGGAGCGCATTCGTGCTGGGGATCGAGAGCCGCGGATTCGGCTGCGAACGTGGAGTCGACAAAAAGTTGTGTAGAGAGTGGTAGGCTATCAGATCAATGAATGAGAGGGAGCGTGGCCTGTTGAGATACAAGGCGGGAAGGTACTCCACGCTGTCCAACCTTGGCTTTTATTCAGTTTTATCATTGGTCACGCTACTCTACAACTAGGATACACTATCTTGAGTTTCTTATTGATCGAATTGCAATTGTTATTGTTATTACAACCTTTTCGTGATGTTTCGGAGCTGCGCCAGCTATGGGCAAGTGGAGGGACGGGCGGAGGGAATCACCGAAGACATGGCGCAGATTCCGGCAACGACAGCTGGAAGTGGTTTTAAGATGACTGATGTTTATTTGAGTCCTTGATCGATCTGGGCAGCTTCCAGGATGGTGTCGGGGGACCATGTGACTGAGGCAGCTGGAGGCAGAGAAGGGCAGCTGGCTCATTTCTGGACCTGAGGTGCCTGATGGTTGAATAAAGCGAGGTATATTTGTGATGTGTGTTGGTGTTAGGCTCCTCTTAGGCGTGGCTTGAAACATCTCCTCTTTCACGTTCTTGGAATAAGAGGAAATTGAAGGTTCAAAGAGTCTCATGTCATGAAAGGGAAAAATCTTTCGGAAAAATGTCTAGTTTTTCTAAATATTAAACCTAAATATTAAACCTATTAAACTTGCGCCGTAGCCTGGGATTTAACAATCGATCAGATTATTATTTTTTTTAAGGGAAAGGCATTCAACTAGCTACAGCTTTGTGAATCAACAGATCTCTCTGTTTATAAATCATATCTGGCTTGCAATACCTAACATGGCAAAAAATAAGAGAAGCGTAGCAGCAAGATGAGAGGGCCGGCCACTGATTTATTGGCAAGCTATCAAGTCTCCAGTCGACCAAAACATTCCCAGACGGCCTCGACCACCGAAGGAGCTGTCGGGGACGCCTGTCGCTTTGTTTTGGTCGAATCTCCTAACGCGGAATCATATATTTCGGGCAATAAGTTCCGTCAGACGCAGCCTGGTCCGTAAACTTCGTATCCGAGATCCCGGGATGCCATCGAGCCCGTGTTTTGTTCTCTCGGTGATTCTGATGAGATGTGCTTTGTCTTCCTGATGGGCAGGGCGAGACGAGTAGACGAGATAGCCGGACGCATAAGAATTAATTTGATTTCGCTGTTCGAGAGCTGTTAGCCAGGGATGCACCAAGAGGGAAAAGCCTTGCTCCTTTTTCTGTACCTTTTATTTTCTCTAGAAGGTGATTGTCCAGATGATATGCTCAAAGGGAAAACGAAAATCTGGTGCGAGGACTACCTTCTGCATTGTCTCTGGAAATGTCCTCAATGATAAATTCGAAGGGAGCTCCTCAAAGGCAACCTGGTCCGGTGAAAAATAACCAAGTCATATTGTGCAAGAACATCGAAATAAAATTCCCGAATGATGCACCTGCCTTGTTCTCCTTGCTTTCTCTCTGTTTTCTCCCTCGCACGCCTCGCCATTCCTTTTCCCTTTCTCTCAATCTCTCTATCTATCTATCTATCTATCTATCTATCTCTCTATCTCTCTCTCTCTTTCTCTCTCTCTCTTTCTCTCTCTCTCTTTCTCTCTCTCTCTCTTTCTCTCTCTCTCTCTCTCTCTCTCTCTCTCTCTCTCTCTCTCTCTCTCTCTCTCTCTCTCTCTCTCTCTCTCTCTCTCTCTCTCTCTCTCTCTCTCTCTCTCTCTCTCTCTCTCTCGCCTCTCTCTCTCCCCTCTCCCCTCTCTCTCTCCCCTCTCCCCTCTCCCCTCTCCCCTCTCCCACTCCCTCTCCCACTTGCTCTCCCCTCTCCCCTCTCCCACTCCCTCTCCCACTTGCTCTCCCTCTCCCACTACATCTATCTATCTATCTATCTCTCTATCTCTCTCTCTCTCTCTCTCTCTCTCTCTCTCTCTCTCTCTCTCTCTCTCTCTCTCTCTCTCTCTCTCTCTCTCTCTCTCTCTCTCTCTCTCTCTCTCTCTCTCTCTCTCTCTCTCTCTCTCTCTCTCTCTCTCTCTCTCCCCCTCTCCCCTCTCTCTCTCTCTCTCTCTCTCTCTCTCTCTCTCTCTCTCTCTCCCCTCTCCCCTCTCTCTCTCCCCTCTTCCCTCTCTCTCTTCCCTCTCCCCTCTCCCTCTCCCTCTCCCACTTGCTCTCCCTCTCCCACTTGCTCTCCCTCTCCCTCCTCTCCCTCTTGGTCTCCCTCTCCCTCCCTTTTTCGCTGTCCCTTTTTCATCACTTCCTCTCCCTCGTCCTCTCCCAAAATCTCTTCCCTCCCTGTCCTTCTTCCTCACTCTCATTCTCGCCCTCCTCTCTCTTCCGACCCTTTAATCCCCCCTTCTCTCTGTCTTACCCTCCTTCCTCCTTTCCTCCCTCCCTCCTCCCCCCCCCCCCCCCCTCCCCCCCCCCCCCCCCCCCCCCCCCCCCCCCCCCCCCCTCCCCAACCGCTTTTCTCATGACAGCGATTTTACTACTGACTGTTGCTGGCAGTAATGGTAGGGAAGCGGTATCGGAGTACCTTAAAGGGATGGTGTGGATGCTTGGCAATAGAGGCGTCATTGGGCGTCGGGTGGCAAAGCGCAGGGAGGTGGAGTAGTTCGGCGAGATGTGGAGAAAGCTGAGGTGGGCGAAGAGGTGGAGAAAGGGGGGAAGAAGTTTAGGGTAAGGGTGAAGAGATGTGGAGAGAAGTGGAGCGAGGCAGTCAGAGTGGAGGGATGGAGGGAGGCTTGCCCCGGGTTAGGAAAGCGAAGGCCTTAATGGGCACGGCTGAAAGGATATCCCAGAAGAGATCGCCGAAGGAAAATCAGGCACATTTTGGCCTAGATTGTAGGGTGTGCGTCGGCGGTCGGCGGTTGGTTGCTAGGCCGTTGTTGTCATGCATGGACACAGGGGGCTCCAGGGTATGGCAATGGGGAGGTCATTTGTGAATCTTTTGTATGTTTGTTTTGTTTGAGTGAAGCAATGCGAGATTTTTGTATTTCATTTTTTTCTACTTAGCGCAAAAATGGGGGTACGTAATGGAGAGCAGAATGCCACGCCAGAATCGAGGTTAGAAACACTGATTCTTCAGTAACGGATGTAATTACCTGAGTAATTACTTTGAGCTGGAAGATGTGCGGAAAATAGATCGGGAGAATAGTGACTGAGGAGGAGATGAGGGAACTCTCTTCTCTCTCTCTCTCTCTCTCTCTCTCTCTCTCTCTCTCTCTCTCTCTCTCTCTCTCTCTCTCTCTCTCTCTCTCTCTCTCTCTCTCTCTCTCTCTATCTATCTATCTATCTATCTGTCTGTCTCTCTCCCTTTCTTTCTCTCTTTTCCTATCTATCTCTCTTTTTATGTCAATTTCTCTTTTCCTATCTATCTTTTCCTGTCAATCTCTGTCTCTCTCTTTCTCTCTCTCATCCTTTCTCTCATTCTCTCTCTCTCTCTCTCTCTCTCTCTCTCTCTCTCTCTCTCTCTCTCTCTCTCTCTCTCTCTCTCTCTCTCTCTCTCTCTCTCTCTCTCTCTATCTATCTATCTATCTATCTGTCTGTCTCTCTCCCTTTCTTTCTCTCTTTTCCTATCTATCTCTCTTTTTATGTCAATTTCTCTTTTCCTATCTATCTTTTCCTGTCAATCTCTGTCTCTCTCTTTCTCTCTCTCCCTCTCTTTCTCTCTCTCTCTCTCTCTCTCTCTCTCTCTCTCTCTCTCTCTCTCTCTCTCTCTCTCTCTCTCTCTCTCTCTCTCTCTCTCTCTCTCTCTCTCTCTCTCTCTCTCTCTCTCTCTTCTCTCCCTCTCTCTCTCTCTCTCTCTCTCTCTCTCTCTCTCTCTCTCTCTCTCTCTCTCTCTCTCTCTCTCTCTCTCTCTCTCTCTCTCTCTCTCTCTCTCTCTCTCTCTCTCTCTCTCTCTTCCTATCTATCTCTCTTTTCCTATCTATCTCTCTTTTCCTATCTATCTCTCTTTTCCTATCTCTATCTCTTTTCCTCTCTCTCTCTCTTTCTCTCTCTCTCTCTCTCTCTCTCTCTCTCTCTCTCTCTCTCTCTCTCTCTCTCTCTCTCTCTCTCTCTCTCTCTCTCTCTCTCTTTCTCTCTTTTCCTCTCTCTCTCTCTCTCTCTCTCTCTCTCTCTCTCTCTCTCTCTCTCTCTCTCTCTCTCTCTCTCTCTCTCTCTCTCTCTCTCTCTCTCTCTCTCTCTCTCTCTCTTATCTATCTCTCTTTTCCTATTTCTCTCTCTCTCTCTCTTCCCCCCCCCCCCTCTCTCTCTCTCTCTCTCTCTCTTTCTCTCTCTCTCTCTCTCTCTCTCTCTCTCTCTCTCTCTCTCTCTCTCAATTTCTCTCTCTCTCTCTCTCTCTCTCTCTCTCTCTCTCTCTCTCTCTCTCTCTCTCTCTCTCTCTCTCTCTCTCTCTCTCTCTTTCTCTCTCTCTCTTTCTCTCTCTCTTTCTCTCTCTCTCTCTTTCTCTCTCTCTCTCTCTCTCTCTCTCTCTCTCTCTCTCTCTCTCTCTCTCTCTCTCTCTCTCTCTCTCTCTCTCTCTCTCTCCCTCTCTCTCTCTCTCTCTCTCTCTCTCTCTCTCTCTCTCTCCTCTCTCTCTCTCTCTCTCTCTCTCTCTCTCTCTCTCTCTCTCTCTCTCTCTCTCTCTCTCTCTCTCTCTCTCTCTCTCTCTCTCTCTCTCTCTCTCTCTCTCTCTCGTAAGCGTTCGTAAGCGTCCCTCATTTTTTAAAATTTGCATTATTCCCTTTTGTGAACTGTGATGTTGATAATGATGATAATGATAATCGTAAAAGAATCACAATTATGAACTGACAGAATCACCAGTAGTATTGAACTATAGATAAAAACCAACGATTGTATATTGCCATGATGAAATGATTGTGAATGAATTTAGCAGTTGATAAGTGACAATCCGTTTGAATGAATAAATGTTGGAAATATATTTTGAAAACATTTACTAGTTTGACACAAATAATTCGGTTCTACCTCGTAAATGTGCATAGAAATAACAATTGTTTGTTCATGTATATGCGCGCCATAAACACCATGCACATATGTTAGCACATGGATAGCCATGTGGGTTGGTATTCATATCGTACAGGAATACACGTACTACAGAGGATTCCAATAGATAATTGCAAATTAGGGGATTCCCCGAACAAAAGCAATGTGGTTTGGAAGCAGAGAGAAAATTAGCCAAGAAATATAGATGTGGCGCAGTAATGGAAGACAAACAGAGAGGCTATAGGCTGGCGGGTCGTGTCGGGCTGTGGGTGACAGGAAGGGCGGGGGTGGGCGGAGTGGGCTGTGTTGGCTGGGTGGGCAAGGGTGAGGGCGGCCAAAGGGGCTGTGTTGACGCGGTTGAGGGTCGAGGCAAGGGTAGCATGGAAAGCCTTTGTTGCGATTGGCTATTCTTTCGGAGGGGGGATCCATGGTTATGCTCTGTGTGATGTTATTAGATATTAAGGAAAGGTCATAGCATATTTCATGTCTAGAATGGAATGGTATTTAAATGATGTTCACTCTAATAGATCCGTATATGGTCATACTAGTTGAGATAAAACGAAACAAAAGCCTTTAGTTCGGTTTAATCTTGAAGATACTATAACGCGGCGTGCAGGTTCCGTAGACTCGCACAAATCACACATTTTTCCAATATTTCTTTCTATGCATATACGCATATATGTATAAACTGTATATGTATGAATATATATATATATATTCGTTTATATGTATATTCATTTATATATATATATATATGTATATATATATATATATGTATATATATATATATATTTATATATATATTAATTTATATATATATATATATATATTTATATATATATATTAATTTATATATATATATATATATATATATATATATATATATATATATATATATATATATATATATATATATATATATATATATAAATATATAAAACACGCACACGTACACGTACACGCACGCGCACACACGCACACATGTATATAAAATACAGAGTGGTTCATTAAGGGGAGTTGAGATAAACAGCCCCCCCCCCCACGCTTCCCTCGAGCGCCCTAAGTGTCTCGTTACACACCTGTGCACGGGTCCACCGGGCGCACGCCGCGAGGACTCGCCAGCAACAATCAGACAAAGCTGTTCCGTTATTGAGCGAAGACGTCCTCTCTCCCGGGGCTTTGGCGGATCTACACAAGAGCAAAAAAAAGTTTTCTTTTTCATTCTTCAAGGATCAATAACGCAAAACCGACCAAGTATGAGATGTGGAGATGCAGGGGCGGGGGGAGAGGGGGTATTGTGAGGGCAGTATTGTGCTGCTGATGGTGATGGAGGCGGCGCGGCGGGAGGTACATGACAGATAAGAGAGGGGAGGAAGTGAGACTAAGCAAGATGTAAGAAAAGGGTGTATGATGAAGCAGGAACTACAAAAAAACGTTTTAGTTGAGAAATAAGCGAATAAGTATATAATAGGGAAGAATACAAATATTAGATGATAATAATTTCAGGTAAAGGGACAGTTTCCTCGACAAAGGAGAGGGGGGAGGGAGCTCCTTCCTCAGCGTGAATGACAAAGGTTGCGTCTCCCTTTGTCTCGGAGGCCGCGGCGAGATCGTAACATTTGATAACCCGTCGGATGACAGTATCTTCCCGGATTATAGGACGCTCTTTCATTTTCAAATCTACCCTGTATTATTTCCTTGTGTGTTTTCTTATTATTATTATCGGATTATTATATTTAGAACCTTTTTATGAATTAATCTTTGAATGGAATGGTAATTGCTTATTCTAAATGTTTAAGATTCTTCGCCAATCATTAGGTTAATATCTTATCATAGCGAGTGCAGGAATTTCAATTTAGTAAGTCGCGGAAGTTATTTTTTTCGTGTTTAATAACCCGACCGCAGAATTTCCTTTCCGAGAACTTGAATTTTTGCCAGGGAAGATCCCAGATAAGATGCAGGAAGGTCTCGGCGCCCTTCTTTTGAGATATTGGATTTATATATTTCTGGCCGCCTCTGCCGAGCTGCGAATGGCTTGTGATTAGATTCTTCAAGGGAGTTTTAGGCCTCGAGTAGGTACTTTGGGGCGATTTATGTGCGCTGCAGCCGATTGTAGATCTGAGCGGAGGCGAGCGATGCATGTTATGAGATCTGCGAGGTTGTATTGCACCCATAATGTGGTTGTACGTATGTGGTTATGGAACATATGGTTGGTGTTATAACTTGTCCGTGATTTTAGACCGCGCTTTTTTTTAGACTTGATTGGTTGTTGCTGTTGTTACACATATCTGAATGTATAACAATATTTGAAATAGTCTATGCGTAGGTTAAATTGCGTTTTGTGTTTTAGAACGTGCAGTCATATGTGTCATACATTGTGATTTAACAAATAAATAAATGCATAATGTGCTTTTTACTTTGCACACGTCGTAGAACTGACAGGTAAAAGCCGAAACCCGGTGTTTGCAGTGTCGGTGTATAGGGTAGCCTAGGTATCCCTGCGACGTAGGGGCATTTTGTGGGACAGCCGCGGCAATGGACCAGCGTTAGTGTAGTGGCTGGGGCGCCGTGCTGAAAGACCCGGGCATATTAAAGCAGTATCTCGGTCCTGTTTTACAAAGCCCCGACGGCATTGCTGGCGGCGACATAGCGGCCATAGCCGTGTGGTTTTGGTCGGATATCGGTTATCGAATTCTTTTTGGATGGGAGAAAATAAGAAATGGAGAAAAAAATCATGCAAAAAATCAAACTGACGTAGCGCACAGTGTTATCACTTTCCCTCGGCGCCTGCGAAAAGTTTCGCATTCGCCGCCAGCATTGTGTCGTCGACTTCGTTGCCGAGTCTCAAAGTCTCACTTATTGGAATCCTGTGCCTCGGGGAACGTCCTCCGGCAGATGTGTCTGCAGCGCTTTGACCACGAACTCCTAAAGCACCTTTTCCCGCCATCGTTCAAGCTTTCAAGCGAGCCTCACTCCGACTTTCAGTTTTATGGAAAATACGTGCGCGCCGCCGACTAAATCCTCGCGAAGGTCCCGGAGGCGTCTATCATAATGCCAGTTAGGCTGACGGCGAAGCTGCGTGGACACTGTACCTGCCTTGATTAGTGCCAACAACCCCGATGTGGCGCCGTGGAGTGCGTATCGAGTGACCCTCTGACTCTACCCGCGTTCCCCGAGGACTGGCCAGGTGGAGCAGAAGGGCGAAGGCATCAGCTTTACCAGTTCCTGGGAACAGCTGAGGATGTACTCTAATGTACTCTCTCGTTAGTAGAACAATGAGGGTTGTTTACTGTGCAAATAGAATACGTGTTGATTAAAACTAAGCCTTACTTTAAGACCAGTTTAGTACGTTGTTTCAATTAGAAGGTATTAACGTATTTTCTTAGAACATAATATAAAGCGAAAAATAGACGACAGAAAACTGCAATGATCATACACCTCGAGTCGAGAGAGGGCGTCGAGGCAGGGCGTCCATACAAAACAGCTCGGTCTCTCATAACATCCCCCGTAATCAAATCACCGTGTTGTTCATTTATATTACAATCATCCTAAATCTGTGCGGCTTTAGTGGGAGGAAGCTGACGGGGGTGAAAAGTTAGGGGCCGCCCGGTGCGCCCTGTAAGATCGATGGCTGGAAAGGTTTAAAATGGTGGAAGCAAAAGTTAGGACGCTGCTGAAGGGAGGATGTTGGATGGGGCTGTTAATGGTACTCTACGGCAGGAAGAGCCTCGGAAAGGAACACTTATGGCGGGGTGAAGGCTTCGGGATTTTTCTCTTTTTCACATTCCGTCCGGGGTAATAGAGTAGAAAGATGGTATGTAGAGTGGAATGATACACGAGGGAAGGACGTAGGAGTCCAGGAGCTCCAAGGACGACAGGTGGCTGCGCTTAAGGAGTGATCTGAGACTGATCGACTTCGCCCAGCGGGAAGAGGGCGTTGTCAGTGATGCTTGTCTCTCTCTCTCTCTCTCTCTCTCTCTCTCTCTCTCTCTCTCTCTCTCTCTCTCTCTCTCTATATATATATATATATATATATATATATATATACATATATATATATATATATATACATACATACATACATACATACATACATACATACATACATACATACATACATACACACACACCTACACACACACACACACACACACACACACACACACACACACACACACACACACACACACACACACACACACACACACACACACACACACGCTCATCCATCCATCCATCCATCCATCCATCCATCCATCCATCCATCCATCCATCCATCCATCCATCCATCCAACTTTCCCCTTAAACGACGGATTCCTAGTCTTGTCAGTGGCGAGAAGAGCCACAAGTCAAGAAAGACGTTGACTGTCCTGCAACTGATGCTGGCGGGTGGGAGAAGCAGCGTCTTTGGTAAGCAGCGGCAGGCAAAGTTTTCTATAACGCCCTCCAAGGGGCGGCGTGCTCTCTGTTGCTATACATACGAAATGGCATGACTGGCTCATTCTCCATACGAAACTGGTGATGGGGGGGGAGGGTAGAAGGTAAACGGAAGATGGTTTATGCAGGATTTTAAATTTTATTTACCTCTCTCTCTCCTTCCCTTCACCCCCCCTTCTTCCCCCGCTCTTCCCCCTCACTCACTGGTTAGAAACAGCTGAATAAAGCCGGATTCGATGGAAGCGAAGAGCGGCATTCGGAGTCAAGGCAGCAACGTCAGCCGGAGTGAAGACGAAGTCAAGTATCGCGCTTAAGAAAATGTTTTAAGAATGTTAGGATCAGCAGTTGGAACGATACTCAGGCTCGAGCATTAGGGGACGTCGCGCCTTTTCTCTCTAAGTATGAAAATTATTTAGTTGTGTTTCTGTCTTTATCCACCCTTGATATTCACATCATGACCTCTCGTTAAATTCGTTAAATCTTTCTGCACCGAAGGCGAACAAGTGTCAATGACAAGATAATGGCACACGCGCCTCATGCCACTGTCACCAGAATTCCCAATTTGTCACGAGTGATTTATGCGTGTTTGGGGCTCTGGCGACTCGAATGTAAGTGCGGGCGTGGGGGAGAGAGCCCCTTCGCACGCAGCCCTTTTATTGCGTAAGGGGGAGGATGACAGCTCAGCGTATGAATGATGGAACGCACGCGAGTCCCCCCAGAGTTAAGGGGAAGAATGAGTCAGCGCTGATGCGGATTCGGGGGCGGGAGCAAGCATCGAGCGTCTTGAAATGCAAGGGCGGAGGGTGTCGGAATCAGCAGGGTTTAGGGGCAAGGGTGAATAAAGAGGCCGTGACTCAGGAGGGGGCGAAGGGTCGCCGAGTTATCCCTAACACGTGTGAGGGTTATGGCGGCCGTAAAGGCGGCGGGGAGAGGGAAGGAAAGGGCGGGAAACAAGGGAGGCAGTACTCGTGATTGGTAATATGGCTGGCGGCTATCCAATAACTGCTGACGATTGTCGCCGCCGCATTCGAGGAACCTTGTTAGGAGAGACGCGGGTGTACTGCCTCCACGACCGCCCGGGGACTCGGTGTGGAGGAGAGAGGGTGGGCGGGTGTGGAGGAGAACGAGAGAGAGAGAGAGGGAGGGTGGGTGGGTGGGTGGGTGTGGTGGAGGAAGGATTGTCGGGAGGGGAGAGGGGGGGGGGAGCGCACTGAGTTAGTCGAGCAAATGGAGTGCGGAATGGTTATGAGATGCAGATTGCTAATTTACAGATAACGGTAATAACTTCATATATTTCAGTTACTACCAGTGAATGAAAAAGGAAAAAAAAAATAAACACTGGTAACAAGTGAGGGATCGATGTTAATGAATAAGCATTATGCATGTTTGGAAACGCTTTGTTCTAATTTACACCAGCCATGGCACGATGCGAAAAAAACAGGAAAAACAGCCCCTATTATCTTTCCCATGGTTTTCATTTTCCCTTCGCCCTCGCTTTCTCCTTTACTGTCTCTCTGCCATTTACATTTCAACTAATCTTTCCAACGTTATATTTTTGCTTCTATCTCTGTCTATGTCTGCCTTGTTTTTATTTAC